>APFE030412433.1:154708-189300 GCA_000404065.3 Pinus taeda
GCTTATGTAAATTTTTATTCTTTTATTAATAAATTGCCTGAAGTGGCCGCGTTGGCTCAGGCCGTGGACTGTTTCCCTTTTTTAGGGTTTTAACCACGTCAAAATACTGGTGTATTGATCTGTGATCTGTTTGAGCGGTGTCCTTTGGTGTTCTGTCTGAGGAACTTACCCTGTAAATTCCTACTGTCATAGACATGAGGTGAGAGTGTACCATAGGAACTTCCTCATTGTCATTAGATTCTGAGTTGAGATGTGCTCGTCGATGTGGTTCTAGGTGTAACAGTGGCTCCTTGATGAATAAAGGGTGGTAGCTTGGACTCCCCTCCGATGTCAAATTCTTCTTCTTTTAAATTCGAGAGTGTTCATCATATGAGCAGAGATAATGAGTAAAGTAACATAAGCAGAAATGGGAAAATGATTGTAGATGGGCACAAATGAGTAGATGAGAAGAGATGAGTAGAGATGAGCCGAGATATGCAATGATGGCATTTGACGATGATGAGATATTTTTGATAGGACATATGTTGTAATCAGTAATTTATCCTTATCTAAGAGGGAGTGTAAAGTCTGGCAGCTCAGGGAAAAATTCCCCCCTTGGACAATATTCCTCATCAAGGAAGACCCCTACTAGCCCTTGGAAGAATTTAATTTGGTTAAGAAAAAATATATTTTAATATGGAAACCCCCATGTGCACAAAAAGGACATGTCAACCCAAAAGGAAATTAGACACCCTTGGATGGCTATAAATACAAGTCAAGTGACCCTTATTTGGGCATCATCAGTCATACTTCTTTCTTTGGTTTGGATCGCACAGGTTAGAAGTAGTTCACGAAGATTGGTTCGTACAGGTATGAACTTACAGGGTCTGAAGCTCACACATGTGATTATGGTCTCTGGTTCTCAACTGTAGGGATGCTATAGGGTATTTTTGGTTGCAACCATAGTCACGCAAGCTCATGAGTGTGGTTGGAGGGTTTCAGCCGCGCACACATCTCTCTCTCTCCATGCCGTTGGAACTTAGGGTTTGGTTTTGATAGTTGACTGCAGTTAATCGCAGATTCTGACAACTGATGATATTTGACCGCGGGCTTCTGAATCATGATTTTGATTATTAACATTGTTGGGTTAATCCCTTGGATGTTTAATTAATTTTGCTAGATAGTTTTGTGGTTGACGATATGGATCATTGTACTCTCTCTTTGTTTAAGAATTCAATGACAATATAATAAGAAAAAGACAAAGGTTTTTCCCCCTTGTGGGCTTTTGCCTTGGTCTTTGACCAATCTTGGTGTCCCTATGTGTGAATTCTTTTCTTCTATTGTTCCTTTATGTTTCGTTGCATTGATGATGCTATTTTTCTTTCTATATAATTGCATATGTTGCTGAATAATGTTATGATGTTGTGGAGTGAACTCAATGTGCAAATGATGAAATGCAATTATCTAAAGCAAAGAAAAATATAGTCCTAATAAAAATTAACGAAGTCATTGTCAATACTGAACTTTATCATTAAAACCTTTCAATTTAACTATTTTTAGTAAGACATTATCTTATCTAGGAAAAATAAGATTTTTTTTTGTATTTGCTACTTCTCTAATCATGTCTTTCTACCATCAATAATTCAAAATCATCAACCTTTATAATAAACAAAATACTTTCAACAACCAATTCTTAACAACAGGTCTTAAGTTCAAAATACCGAATTGAAAACAATTGTTTGGGAAATTAATGGTCAAATACTTGGTTCCACCCAACCTTGACACAACAATCAGCTAGTGTCCCCCCAAGCAAACCAGGCTTGCAATTCTTTTCTTCTATTTTCTCCTTCTAGATTCTCTTCAATCTCTTCTATTCTAAAATGAGACAAAAGCAAGGAGAAAAATATTTTTATTCCAAACCATCTACCACTCTTTTGGTGGTTAATAACTTCCTCCATCTCTCCAACATGTGGTAGGTAGTTAATTGCTCATGTAATAAGCTTTTGTTTCCCTCTTGAGGACAACTCCCTATATTCTAGGAAATAATTAATTGGTTGATATCATAATTCCTAAATTAAATCTGATCATTCAAATTAGATTCTTAGGACTTATTGATGGGTTATTCCACAGTAAATTGCAATTTTTAATTTTTTATTATATATATAATATATAAATTATTAATTTATATTATTATTATATTTAATATATTATATTATTTATTATTTATTTATTATTATTATTATTATTTATTATTATATTATATTTATTTATTATTATTTTATTACACTACTTATTTAATTTATTTATTTTTTATATTATTATTATTATTATTATTTTTTCCAGCCATTTGTACTCAACAATTAATTTCTCAAATTTTATTTTATTCACAAAATTAAAAACATCTTAATTACAACCTTCCCATGAGTTATCATCAACATTAAATTTGTTGATAATTAAAGTTTCCAATTGTCTTTCAGTCTATCTCACTTAACCAAAATTAAACATATGCACATTTAATCATGAAAGAAAAACATTAAGCTAAGGGATATCACATAGGATTATAGGGAGGCACAAAAACATTCAGTAAAAGGGTCCTTCGGAAGAATAGGCTCTGGGTCAATAAGGTGTAATTTAGGTTTTGAAACCAGAGATTAAATCCCCTGAACAAAGGGGGAATCTGGTTCACTCGTATATTTCTCCACAATAAGTGGAGGAATGCCTCGCAGGTGTCTAGAATGACGAGGTCCTGTAGTAGCCATGATGAATGATAGATGTTGTTGTTGACGGTACTGGACCCTCCAACATTCATAGGATCTCCTGTGTAAGAAGTCCCAACTAGACCTTAGACTGTTTGGAGTAGGAGTCACAGTAGTGGGTGGTAATGTAGTGCCTTGACCACAATAGTGCGCATAGATAAGTATGATAACTTTGGTTGGAAGCAAGTGTGTGACCTTGCAGTGAGTCAAGTGAGATGCATGGGGGTTTTAACACACAGAGGGGAAAATGAAGTGTGTCCCTTAGAATCTTGTAATAGTACGCAATCTGAAAGGAACATATGAGCTGAAAGACATCACAAGATAAAATGCGGAATAGTCCACAAAACAAAATGACGAGTTAATCCAGCAACACACATTCAACAAGTTCATACAATTACATACAAACTAGCTCATAAGAAAATGCGTTAGTTAAACAACATACATTTCTAAAGCAACCACAATAGTCTAACTACAATAACAACATATGCATGAAAGCATGTTGGCTCAGTTATTATAATTATAAGTGAAAGTTCCGTTCATACATACACCATTGAAAACCACTACCCCCAGTAGTGGAACATTACAGTCAAGAACACCTGCTCCTCCAAAGAAGTATACTTTCTCTACGCTGTGGAGAAGCTAAGGCTCATTACAATACTCCCAAACCTTCTCTAAGCCTAAGCCTAGCTAAAATCTTGACTCCCAAAAACTTGTTCTATGAGTTATGAGGTTCTATTTATAACAAAGGGTGTGGTGACCTTGACATTCCCCTTTGTGACTTTTTGACTACCTTCATGACTCTTCAACTTCTTTACAAATAACTCATTACATTACATGGTGACTATTCACATTCCACTAATGACACTTGGAATTTCACTTACAACATATTTACAAATAATATACATTTTCCACATGTACCCATGTGAGACAAAATAGGCTAGAGACAACCTAACAAGACAAAACACTATGACATAGAATTTTGGGGAAAACCAACTCGTCAAACACCACTTGATGCTTCTCGGTGACATATTGATACCAAGCTTGGTACTATGCTATGGTGTCCCCAAACCGCTTGATGGTGTCTTTATGATAACGGACTCTTGCCTCCATAGCTTCTAGGTATATGGTTTTGGAACCTTTGTCCATCTCGTCCTAAAGCATGTGCAACATGGTCTTGACCATGACAGGACAACCAATGTACTTCTGCATGTTTTGTGCGCTCCGCTCCAAGTCATTGTTGGTGGCCTCTCACCTTAGCTGCTCCATGTACTTGTCGATCTCTGGATGGACTTGGTTCTTATACTTAGCTTCAACGAGGGAACTGATTGACGGGATCTTGTGCGTTCTTACCATGACATCCAAAATCTTATACAACTGTGCATATGAACCCTGTATGCTATTGTCAAACGGAATGAGTTGCTCATAGTTCTAGATCAACAAACGGATCTTTGCTTTGTCTGGCTCTTTCTGTGGCTTCATCATCTTTGGAAAGTGAAGCGGGGCTCCCTTTCACCTCATTGTCCATTCTTGCACATGGGTGACAACAACATGTATGTCCTTGAGATTTTGGAAAATCCTCCTGCTTCATTGTTGAAAGCCATATATATGGAAAATCACTTTATGCACGGTAACAAATCCGTCATAGAGTTTCCGCATGGTGGCCTCAAGAGTTGATACTTCAGCAAGTATCACTTTCCTCATCTTTGCCATTGCAGAACCTACAAATTGTTTTGCGTTCTGCTTGGCCGCTTGCAAGTTCTTTGCCATCTGTTCATTCTCTACTAACATGAACTTGAAATTTGAGCTCGTGGCTCATGCATAAGACAAGGTGGCATTGGCCATGACAACTAGATGCTTTCTGACATCTAACACGATCACCCTTTCCTTCATAAATGCAGGTGATGCATGATCATTCAGGAAATGATTTATTCATGCCTACACAATCTTCTTTTGCAACTCGCCGAATGATAGATTATACACATCCATCACCAAATCATCATCAAGGAGAATAACCTCTCTTTACTCACTTGGGACTGGTTCTGATACCGAAGGTGGTGGAGACTAAGGGGTGACCTCTGGTGCATGCGACATGAGGTCAGTATCTTGATCCCATTTCTCCTATCCCAACTCCATGTATGTTAGTTCAATCAGTTGCTCAATTTGTTGAGCAAGCTCCCGATCCTACATCTGCTGGTTGTTCTGACTCCTCAACCTGTATGGGCATTGTTTTCTCTTTCATCGCACCTTGCCTTTCTTCATCTTCCTGTTTATGCTTCTCTTCCCTCTCGCTCCTTCTTAGTTCCTACTCTTCCTTCAACTTCTTCTCTATTTCCTGAAATTTCCTTTCTGCTTCCTCCAACCTTTGCTTTTCTTTCTTCCTTCACTCAACCCTCTTTATGCGCTATTGCCTCTTTTCCTCCATTGCCAAAGTTGTTTTCTTAATGAGAGGATCTTCTTTGAACTTGCAACTTTGCTCAGCCTCTGGCTTCTCAACAATCTTCCTCTTACCCTTGTCTTGTGCTAGTTTGTTGCTTATTGTTGTTGCTTCTTGCGATGCTTCTGCCTTCAGAGCAACTTTCCATGTTGTGGCTATACCGACCTGTTCATTGAGCTTGGAGTAGTTGTAACAATACCTCCAAGGGTCCTCCTCTTCCCAATGAAATGTCTCATGGATCCATGGATAATACACCTTCGCACAATGGTTCTTGCAAATATGTGGGGGTCATACGGATTGAAGTCTTTGGTACCGAGCTCAAGCTTCACTATTTCCTTAGCTTCAACATACACATCTTAAGCTCTTAATCTCGTACAATTCAATCTGCAAAGGAAGGATGGGCCATGGTGCCTTCTTCTTCCCATGCAGTCCTTCTGATAACCCTGTGGAGAGCTGATATGCGACCTATTGCATGGCCAACATGTTTGTGGCATACCTTGGTAGAACATGCAGAGGCTTCTCTCCACCAAATACTCTAATGAAGGTGCCACCGGGTGAGGCATACCAATTTGCAATGTTAAGTATTGCCTCCATTGCTTCTTGGGACATGAAAGGTGGATTCTTGATCCAGGTGGATATTGGTGGCAACCCACCTATTCCACCTAGACCTCAAGTTGGTTTCATTTGTTTCCTTGTTTTTTTCAGCATTTACTATTTTTAGCAAAATTTCAAGTCCCGAACTTCCAAAGAAATTTTGACCCCCTAAACGACGTTCTTTTGAGGTCCACTACATGCCCATATCCATGGGAAAGGACCTGCAGTACTTGGAGAGACATTTCCAATAAGGTATTGTACGCTCCAAATAGAGATAATATGACCAAGTTATGACCCCGGGAAGTTGGCTGCCCAACAAACCCCAATGAGGCCCACATCCTCTTTGCATTACATCTCCCGGGGTTAGGGTTTTCTCATGTTTTTCAATAATAAATAGGCCCTTGAGGTTTATTGTAACACAGTTCAGAGGCATGTAGCCGCCACATCTCTTCTCAGAGATAAGCTACCATCGCCTGAGCCAGTCTTATTTCCATTTTGTTTGTAAGCATATTTCAATATTTGACATTAATGAAATGAAGTGTTATTTATGTTGCATCCTTGTATTTATGGTTATATCTGTAATTTGTTTCATTCCTGTTTAAATTCGGATCAGTGGTATTAGAGGGGTATGCTCTTTCTTTGTTTTTCTTTGCATGTCCCCAATGAGGTCGAGATATAAGGAGTTAGGGCTTGAACTGGTCGAAACTTTGCAAGACCAACCTCGGAAATCCCAATGGCTTCCCATGGCGGAAGAAAATAAAGACGAGGGGGCAAGGGATCCTTTTAAAATGTTTCTCGAAGAAACTCTCGAGTGACATAGGAACACGATGATGGACAACTTTGCCCAGATCCTTCAGTGGCTACCCAAGGGCTACACATCTACTTCCAGCAGCTACTCTAGAAGTGCCACACTCTTTAAGGTACAAGCTAACTTTGTCATTCCCATATTTGAGGGTCAGATAGATGTGGATGCCATAAATAAATGGTTAAATCTGCTAGAAGGATACTTTTTCTTCATGATTTTTCTAGCTGGGAAAATATTACTTTTTCTCTTCTAAAAGTTCCCCCCCACATCAAGGATTGGTGGGAAACCTACTATGAGTAGAAGGATCAAAGTACACCCTCACTATTTTCGGTCGCACCCACTTGGGATTCATTGCGGGATGCCATCAAGGAGTAGTAGTACCCTGTCGAGAGCTATAAGGATAAATACATAAAGTGGACCACACTGCGACAGGGAAGGGACCAAGACGTGCCAGAGTTTACCAATGTTTTTCATACCCTTCACACGAAGTTGGGTGTCAAGGATTCTGAGAAACATTTGGTACTCAAATACCGCAACTGCCTACACAAGTACATTCGGGATGAGATGGAGTTCCTGAAAATATCCTTGCTTAGCATGGTGTACCAATATGCTGTCAAGATTGAGCATAAGCTTAAACAAAAAAAGCGAGACTTTGGATTTGCGAATCCGAATCAAGTGAAAGGCACCCCAAACCATAGAGCAAAGGGAAAATCCAAGGTGGGGTGACCCAGGATAACCTGCCGAAGCCGAAAGCAAACAAAAACACCACGAAGACAAAGAAGGACATGGGAAAGTGGTGTGAGTTCCATAAGGGCTCCACTCACAACACAAGTGAGTGTCGAGCTAAGCAGTCATTGGTGGCCAAGCTGAAGGCTTTTGAGTCCGACACAGTTTTTGACTCTAAGTTAGAACCCAACAAGGGAAATGACAAAGTGAAGAAGATCATTGATGTGGAGTCCAGTGCCACTGTGGCCACCACTAAGATCTAGAAGATTGAGCCTCAAGATCCAGAAGAGGGGGAGCACCTATTCCACTCACAAATGTGGGTGAAGGGTTCTCCACTGCAGTTCATTGTTGACACCAGGAGCCAAAAGAACCTCATTTCAGTAGAGTTCATGAAGTGGCTGGGCTTTCCGCCTATAATACATCCACAACTAGACACCATTAGGTGGCTTCACCAAGGATGAGATCTCCGCATGAGCCAACGATGCTGCCTTCCCTACAACATCAAGCCCTTCACGGATGAGGTACTATGTGATGTCACTCCTATTGAAGTTTGTGATCTATTATTAGCACAACCATACTTATGGAAGAAACATGATGTATATGAGTCTAGACCTCACTTTGTTATTATTTCTTTTGGTACTAAGTTATACAGGATACCGGTGGTAGCCCCACCTACCACCATCTCTTTAATCTTCGTTAAGAAGTGCAGTAAGGTAATCTCCCAGACTGGGAAACTTGTTTTCTTTATGATTCGCTCTCAAAATAAGGGGAAGGTCATGGCCACATCCATGGCCCTCGAGAAGTGTTCCTCCAAGAAGCAAAAGTAGGTGGATAGTGCCATGGAAGAATACAGGGACATCTTATCCAAACTCACAGGGGTACCCAGACATTGTCAGGTCAATAATTTAATTGATTTGACTCTCGGAGCACCTCTACCCAATGGGCCAATATATCGTCCCTCCATTCTAGAAAATGAAGAGATTAAGAGGAAAATACAAGAGTTGCTATAGAAAGGGCACATCCGGTGAAGTTCCTTGCCCTGTGGGAGCCCGATTGTACTTTTACAGAAGAAGGATGGGACTTGGAGGCTCAACATTAATTATTGGGCATTAAACAAAACCACTGTTAGGAACAAGTATCCAATCCCATGGATTGATGACTTTCTGGACCAAATCAAGGGGCCCAAGTATTTCACCAAGATCGATATGAAGTCTAGTTATCATTAGGTTCCAATAGAGCCCATAGATGTATGGAAGATCACCTTTAAATCCAAGGAAGGCCTTTTCAAAAGGTTGGTTATGCCCTTCGGGTTGAAAAATACCCATACTACTTTTATGAGGCTAATGGATGACACCTTGTGGCCCTTCACCAACTCGTTCGTGGTGGTTTGTCTGGACGACATCCTCATCTTCAGCAAGAGTTGGGAAGAACACCTGCAACACATTTGGCAGGTCCTTCAAACCCTTCGACAACACAAATTGTGTGCTAGCTTGGAGAGATGCACCTTTGGCATGAGCCAGGTCCAATACTTGGGTTACATCATAGATGAGCATGGCATGCATGTGGACTCGACTAGTATCCAAGTCATTCGGGATTGGCTAGCTCCAACCACTCTAAAGGAGCTTCGCAACTTTTTGGGCCTTGCAAATTTTTATCAGAGGTTCGTGTTGGGATTCTCCCATATTACTTGGCCTTTGAGTTAGATTACTAAGGGCGGGGTAAAATCAAAGTTTTCCTGATCTGAGTCCCAATAGAAGGCATTCGTTGAGTTGAAGCATCGTCTCTGCTCTGCACCGGTACTCACATTGCCAGACCTGCAACAACCATTTGAAATTGAGACAGACGTCATAGATTATGCTATTGGTTAAGTCCTCACCCAACATGGGCATCTAGTGGCCTATCATAGTGAGACACTTTCTGATGCAATTTGGAAGTACCCCACCTATGATAAAGAGATGTATTCCATTGTGCTGGCTTGTCGATAGTGGAAGCACTACATTATGGGGAAGGAGATAGTCATCCACACCGATCACCGACCTCTTCAATTTATACATACACAAGGGAAGTTGCAGAATGATCACCATCATAAGTGGTCTACATATCTGCAACAATTCCACTTGAACATTAAATACAAAAAGGGAAGCACCAATCATGTTGCAGACTACCTCAGTCGGCCCTTGGTTGCAGCATTGACTACTGTTCTCAAATATTTTGGTCATGAGACCTTTGGATGGACACAACTATACAAAAATGATCCAGAGTTTGCCTCCACGTACCAGATACTAGTAGATGGAAAGCAAGTTCCTGATTTCCACCTCCAGGACACATTATTATGCTACCTTGGCTACCTTTGTGTTCCTTCAAGCGTGCGTGTCAATATTATTTTGGAGGCGCACTACAGTCAGATCGTAGGACACTTTGGTGTGGAGAAAATTGTGGTTGTACCACAAAATTACTTTATTGGCCCAAACTCTGACTGGATATTGGGAAATATATCAGATCATGCACTGCTTGCACCATCGCCAAGCCAACCATCAAGAAGCAAGGCCTGTACACTCTGCCTACTCCCAGCCAACCATGGGAATCCATCTCCATGGAATATATGTCTGACCTCCCTTCTACCAAGCATTGTAATGACTATGTACTTGTGGTCGTGGACATATTTTCTAAGATGGCTATATTGGCGGACTGCAAGAATAATATCACCGTAGAGGACACTGCCAAACTCTTGTTTGAACAGGTACGGGTACATTTTGGGATCCCAAAGACCATTATATCAGATCGAGGTAGACAGTTCCTGATCACGTTATGGTCAAGCCTCGAGACACTATTGGACACCAAGCTCACCAAGTTGATTGCCTTCCATCCCTAGACTGATGGCTAGATGGAGGTCATCAATAGGATGATAGTGCACATACTCCACATGTACAACTCCAAGCATCCTTGAACCTACGATGAGAGTCTTCCATATGTGCAACACAGTTATAATAGAGCTCTCCATAGCTCGAATGGTCACAATCCCTTTCAATTGGGTCTAGGATTTCAACCATTATGTCTAATTGATGTTGTCATGCCTCACACAACTACACAGACAAAATTCACACATGTATTGTTTGAGGATGATAAAGCGACTAGATTAATTAAACACATCCAACACATCCGCTAGCAGGTTCACTACATCCTAGAGAATTCAAATGCCAAGTACAAGTAGTGACATGATCAACATCGGGTGCCACACAAGTTTTAGGTGGGCGACAAAGTTTTGTAATGGTGTAAGGACCAAAATATGATATGGTCCATACACCATTACCAAGGCTGTGGGATACAATGCATTTGAGCTCAATATTCCCCCATTCCTTGGCATGCACCCATTATTCAATGTGGATCGCCTTCGGTCATACTTGCCACCATTACTGGACACATCAGACATTGCAGAACAACTCACACTAGCAGGGTTAAACCCAGACTTTATGGAATTGGACACAACTGATTAGATTATGGACACACAGGTTAAGAACACTTACGAGTAGAAGATCCAACTATATCGGGTTGTCAAAGTTGACCAACTCCTGCACCAAGGAAAGTGTCTCACCAGGGACCAGGTTCAACATAAATTTTCTCACCTCATGGAGGCTTTATACGTAATGGGGGCCATTGCTTCCTAAGGAAGGAGGAATGATCCAGGTGGATATTGGTGGCCACCCACCTATTCCACCTAGACCTCCAACCAGTTTCATTTGTTTCCTTGTTTATTTCAGCATTTACTATTTTTAGCATTTTTTGTGTCCCGAACTTCCAGAGCATTTTTGACCCCCTAAACGACGTTTTTTTGAGGTCCACTGCAGGCCCATGGCCATAGGCAAGGGCTTGCAGCAAAACCTATAGTACTCGGAGATACCTTTCCAATGCCAAATGAAGATAATATGACCAAGTTATGACCTCGAGAAGTTGGCTGCCAAACTAACCCCAACGGGGCCCACAAACTCTTGGCGTTACATCTCCTGGGGTTAGGGTTTTGGTTGTTTAGGGTTTTATCATGTTTTTTCAATAATAAAAAGGCCCTTGAGCATCATTGTAACACAATTCAGAGGCATGTAGCCGCCACAACTCTTCTTAGAGATAAGCTACCATCACCTGAGCCAGTCTTATTTCCATTCTGTTTGTAAGCATATTTCAGTCTTGGACATTAATGAAATGAGGTGTTA
Organism: Pinus taeda; assembly: GCA_000404065.3. Taxonomy (NCBI): domain Eukaryota; kingdom Viridiplantae; phylum Streptophyta; class Pinopsida; order Pinales; family Pinaceae; genus Pinus; species Pinus taeda. Next base: position 166,208 of record APFE030412433.1, read on the forward strand.
TTTCTATTGCATCCTTGTATTTATGGTTATATCTGTATTTTTGCATTCCTGTTTAAATTTGGATCAATCCTGCTCAAAGATCAACTTGTACACCGAGATGAGGAAATGGTTAGCTAGCCTCACCATAACTCCTCGGTAGTTGAATTCGGAAAGCAACTTGCAATAAATATTGAAGGCAATCTTTTTTGGTGTCCATGCCCAACCCATGCTAGGAAAATAATGTTGGGTACATATTGCATCAAGTAAATATGTTGACATGTAGAATCTCACCTGCTCATCCTTGGGTGGATTTTAGGCGTTAGTCACATGGATTTTCGACTGAAGAGCCAACAAGTTTGATCAGTTGAATGGACTTCCATCATTCACCAATTGGTCCAACATAACCACCCATTTTTTTGGAAAGGTATTCGTGCTCTCTTGACCGTATAATTAGCATGCAAATATGATCAACAACTGGTAGGATTTTCTGAGTGACTTTTCCTTGTAAACATGATTAGGTGCCACTTTGAACTTCAACAACTCTTTCACCCAATGATTTACAATATCTCTGGTGTTGATAAAGCTATTGGTGGCATAGAAAAGAAAATCCTCATGGTTCACCAGCTGAGGTAAACGATACATTTGCTGATAGTTCTCCACCCTGAAGTTGGCAAGTTGTATCCCACTGGAACTTCTTAATGTCATAGTCTGTGGATCTATGCGTAAGACAATCTAGTGGATTATGTTTGCAAATGAGACAATGAAACCTTATGTAAGCCTGGCTAGTGGACATTGATATAAACCATCTAATCTTCTAGATCTTCCTTGAAGTCCCCTGCAAAGATATCCTAGATTTCCTACCATGTTAACTTTGTGCCCTTCTCAATGAACAATTGAGTGTGAGTGTAAATTGGAAAATTCACTAACACCTTCTCAATTGCTTCCCCAGTGCTACTCTCAACAATATCCTTTGATGTAGCTCTCTTGGAAGCCATGTTACTTGTAATTACTGGAGAGTTTCTCAACAACTGTTGTACCTGGAGACAAACATGACACTCATGGCATGAAAATGTTAGCTTGAAACCAAAATCACTTCAAGAATAGACCAATCAAAAAATTGGACAATTGCTAGGAATGATTATACAAGCTTGGCTCTCAGAGGTGACTGAATTTAAGATAGAACTGTGCATTGCATAGTCCCAACAGTCATTGGGGAGGTCTTGCTGACTGAAATTACGCAATGTGCAGTTCAATCTGGGCATAAGCTAGGAGAGGTTGCGCATTGTGTAAGCTTAGTGGCCAAGGCTCGGGGCTAGCTCCTGGAACTACATAGTGCATAGTTGGATCCAGGCCTGGAAACCTTTGCACAATTCCATAAGCCAAGGCCGAGGTCTTGAGCTCCATAAATGCATAGTGCATGCTTGGGAAAATGAGATCCAGGCCAAGGAAGCCTAAATCTGCCCAAGGGAAGTGATAAATTAAACAAATCTTAAGGATTGAATGATGTTGGGTGTAGATCTAAGTGAATGATAATGCATGCAAGTGAAACAAGTGCAAGAATCAATCAAAATGAAGGAAAAAAAAGTATGTGGAGAGAGTCGCCGCAATGACGACTGTCAGTGCAGAAATTGGGTGATGCATGTGACACTTGGGAAAGGTAATACAAAACTTAAAACAAAACTTTTACAATCTAAAACAAATTGAAACTCTAGCATTCATTAAAAAAAATGAGTGAAAGAACACTTTCAAAAGCTAAACAGACAAAAGCAACAGAAGAAGCAGCAAAAGACTAGAAAAGAAAGACTTACCCGGAAAAGAAATGACGATCTCATCGTAGGTTCGTTGATCTCCTTAGGAATGCATATATCCAAGATCGAATGTGCAAATGAGCTCTAGCTATGCCAATTAAATATATGGGTTTATGACGTGAAGGAAAAAAATCAAGGAAAAATAGACACTTGGCGGCAGTTTCCAAAAAAAACTCGAGTGTCTCCTCCAGGATGCTAAAAATAGATCCCTATTTTTTAGGGATGTTTTTTTCACTTTTTGATTTTTTATTTTTTGAGAAAGGCTGCCATGCATTTCCCAGAGAGATTGGCCAATTCCTAGAAGGACTGAACAACTCACTGGCTCATGCACTGAGAAACTTATGAGAAAGAAGCTTCTGCGCAATTTCTGGGCTGAGTGGCTTTGGGCTGCCTCTTAGGATCTACATAGTTTCCCAGCTGAAGACAGGCTGTCAACTGGCTATGTGCAATTCTAGAGCTAAAGTCTCACTGTCAGCTTGGACTTCGCAATTCTCGAGAGTAAGGCTAGTTTCCCTCAAGGATTGCACAATTCACTAAGGCAAGCCTGGAACTGGGTTGAAACCAAGTGAATAGATTGGCTTGTGGTTAGGTAGTAAATCAAGTGAGAAAACACAAGCCATAATGAAAAAGATGAAGCTTAATCAAAGCACAAGTACCTCGGTCAGTGCGAGATGAGCTGTTGTGATTTAGGAGGGAGGCTCCAAAACGAAGCATAGGAATTTCTTTTGAAGGTGGTTGTAGCTGCTACAATAGTCGCACAAAATTTAATTAAGTGGTGTATATATATAGTCTCAATAACAAACATCACACTCCTAAAAAGTAAAAAAATCTAAGATATCAGTAGGTAGTCAAACTTTTACTAAGAGTCACAACAAGCTGGTGATGGAATACAATATCAAAGGGCTATAAGAAGATGCCAGTTTGGATAAAGACAATTACGATTACTCCTAAGCTTCTCCTAAAACTCATTGTGAAGGGGCTAAGCACTCTCATGGGGATGAGTACCCTCCCAACAAACCAAAGACATAGTAGGTTTTTTTGTCTTCATGTACCAGGGTAGCCCACCCTAATCACCTTGTGTATGTTTCCCTAAGATTTTGGCCATTATTCTTTACCTACAAATCACTATCATTGCCAGGGGGGTCACAGTAGTGGGCAAGATACCAGAGTCCTCGACTCAACTCGGGTCCTCTAATAGAATAGAATCTGGGTTAGTAAGGTGTAATTTAGGGTTTGAAACCAGATACTGACTCCCCTGAATAGAAGGGGAATCTGGTTCACTCGTATATTCCTCCACTATAAATGGATGAAGGCCTCACAAGAGTCTAGAATGTTGAGGTTCTGTAGTATCCACGATGAATGATATATGTTGCACAAATTTATTATTAAGTGGTGTATATATATAGTCTCAATAAAAAATAGCACACTCCTAAAAATTAAAAAACTCTAAGAGATTAGCAGACAGTAAAAAATTTCCTGATAGTCACAACTAGTTGGTGATGGAATACCGTATCATAGGGCTATAAGAAGAAGCCAATTTGGATAGACAAAATTACGATTAATCTTGAGCTTCTCCCAAGCCTTATTTTGAAGGGCCCAAACACTCTCGTGGAGACGAGTACCCTCCCAAAAAACCAAATAAATAGTAGGTTTGTCTATCTTCAGGTACCAAGGTAGCCAACCTTAGTCACCTTGTGTATGTTTCCCTAAGATTTTGGCCACTACTATTTACCTACAAATCACTATCATTGTCAGGGGTGGGGTTAGAGTTGTGGGTAACACACTATGTGGGAAGGATACCCGAGTCCCTGACTCAGCGCTGAAATTTCTGAAGGAATCCTCAATAAACAAAATGTCCATAGAAATGCACGCAAAGGAAAACTACCTTCTCATAGACTTTGATGTTGCCTTTTTCTTAACTCTCATGTAAGAGAAGCAACCCCATTCAATGAGGGTGCAATAGGATTTTCACTCGTTAATGACTTTAGTTTGGTGTAGCCTTATGGAGTTGAGTTGCATAGCCTAAACCAAGACCCTAGCCTAAACTACTATGTTTTTTTACTGTGAACAGAGTTTCTTAACAATTTGTTATGTGATTCCTTTTAAGGTACTTCATTAATGTCTTCAAAAGGAGTTTTGATGTATGAAATCGTGAGACTCTAACTCAAACCATGTAGATCATGCTCTTAAGATTTTTCTTTCGATGAGAAATATGTTAGGTCCCTATAATACTAGTGATTCCCCCATTGCTATTGTCATGGTATCCCTTATTGTTATTTTTGTGCCCCATAGAATCCCACTATTGTTATTTTTGTGCCTTTATATTATTATTGTTAGGCCGGCTTGGTTATATTGTGACCCCTTAGACTCCTATATATAGAAATGAGGTTTTTTCATTTGTATCATCCAAGAATTGTTCATTTGTGTATGTAAAGGAGGTTTTTCCCCTTGAAGAGGCTGAATTCTAAGGCGTTGATCTATCTTTTCTATCTTTTTGTGAGCTGGTTTCATAACATTTGGTATCAGAGCTTTGGATTCTAGGGTTTCACTGCTCCAAATAGGCCATCGTGGAATTTTCTCTATAAATTTTTTCTGTGACGTTTCAGAAGTGAAAACAAAAACCCATTTGAGATGAAATATTTCTGAACCTTGGATCCAAATTTCATATCTTGTCTCGCTATATTTTTGGAGATATGATCTGAGGAAGTTAGGGTTTTTGCAAGCTCCATAATTTCATCTAAAACAGGTCATTGTCGAATGTTTGCTATAACGCTTTCTCTATGAAGTTTCAAAAGTTAAAAAAAAAAACCCATTTGAGAAGAAATCAGTCTGAACTTATTTTCCGAATGTCAGATCCTTTCTCCCTATATTTGGGGAGATATAATCTGAGGAAGTTAGAGTTTTTGCAGACCCCCGAATTACATTCCAAACAGGTCACCTTGGGAAAATCGTCATAACTTTCTCTCTGAGCATCAGACTGAATTTTCGTAAGAAGTTGCATAAAGAGGACGGGCTGTAGTTTTTTGGGTACCATTTTCAGAACCTAAGGTTAAAACAATAACCTGTGGCACGTTGTACAAGTTCTCTCTACTGAACAAATCTATACTCAGGTGATCGTGGGAGAATTGGCATAACTCTTCATTGGAGAATCCAATCTTAATCACACTTGCGGAGTTAGAAATACTACTCATAAGATTACCGTAGGAAGAAATTTTAGACCTTGGAGATCCACAATTATGGTAATACATCAGATTCAATATCAAGCTCCTACAAAGTGAAAAAAAAGGTGTGTAGTTTTTTTTTTTTTAATTTTTACATAAGCTTGGTTTGAAAAATTAGTTTGAAGGAATTCAAATGGCATAGTGAAGAATTATTATCGGTAATTGATGCCCTGAAGAAAGAAAATGGAAACACTTAGTAAGCAACCTGAAATCTCTAGCATGACTGATGAAGAAGAGGAAGAAATTCAACATGATATATCAAAATTACGAGACCAAGTGCAACAAATGTTGCTCGCACAAAAAGTAACAGAATCTAAGATGGATGGTTTAAAGAAAGACATAGAAGTTAAGATGTATGGCATGGAAGCTAAGATGGATGGTTTAAAGAAAGGAGTGGAAGCTAAGATGGATGGTTTAAAGAAAGGCGTAGAAGCTAAGATGAATGACGTGGAAGCTAAGATGGACGATGTGGAAGATAAGATGGACGATTTGAAGACAGATTTGAAGACGAGCATGGAAGATTTGAAGACAAATTTGACAAAGTTTCTACAAGAAATGCTTATTAATGGCGAAAGGGTAGTAAAGGAAACTGATGATGAGAAAAAAATAAATGTTAATCATGATTTCATAGACTCTAACGTTGGATCGAAGAACCACCATGTTCTAAAGATCGATATGAGGAAGTTTGATGGCAAGGATCTCGAAACATGGATACTACAGATGGAGCAATTTTTCGATCTCCATAATGTGAAAAACACACAAAAGGTACACATTGCAACTTTATATTTGGAACCAAATCAGTTTGTATGGTATTGATGGCATTTCTCTCATAAAAAAATTGTCACTTGGGCTATTTTTATAGATGAAATGATAGCACATTATGAGGATACAAAAAGCAACACTTTTTTTAGCCAATTGATAAATCTCAAACAAAGGGGTTCAATGATGGAGCACATTGAGGACTTCCAAAAATTGAATGTAAGGGTAAAAGATATTCCAAAGGAGCATAGGATTGATGTGTTCATAGGGACTTTAAAAGATAATATACAACATGAGGTTCACCTTTGGGAACTAGATTCATTGGAGAAGGCATTCAGGTTGGCAAGAAAAATGAAAAGCAAAATTATGGCAACAAGGAAGCCTACAACTCACAATCATAAAGATGGAAGTGTTGCTGCCCCTAGCCATCCACAACGCACAAGGTTGACACCACAACAATTGAAAGAAAAAAGAGTTAAAGGGCTTTGTTACAGTTGTGATAGCAAATACAGTAAAGGTCATAAGCGTGCTGAGAAGAAATTATTTTACATAGATTTTGAAGAGGAGGAAGAAAAGGAACAAGTTTCGTCAAAAGAAGAGGATATACACCAGGAACAAACCCTAGAAAAATAAGAAATGAATTTGACCATATCTTGTAATGCATTGGCTGGAATTACCACTCCACAAACTATCAAGATAGAAGGGAATATCAATAAGAGAAAGGTAATAATTTTGATTGATTCAGGAAGTACCCATAATTTTATTCATTGTAATATAGCCAAGGAATTGAATTTCTTACTATATCCAACACCAAAGTGTCAAGTGATGGTTGTAAGTGGAGGAACCATAAATTGCTCAGGAAAGTGCCATAATATCAAGCTATCCATGGGAGAATATGTATTGAACATTCGAATGCTTTCCATTCCAATGGTTGGTGCTGATGTTGTACTGGGAGTCCAATGGCTACAATCCTTGGGTACAATAGCTTTTAATTTTCAAGAAATTTTCATGAAATTCTTTGTAGAAGGAAAGGAAGTCGAATTAAGGGGTATCGTAGGGAAACCGAGAAAGATAATCAGCTCTAATAGAATGACAAAGATTCTAAAGAAAGAACAACGAGGCATAATTGCACAATTATGTTCACTAGAGGTTCCCACATCGAAACCATCCATTTCTCTAGATCTCCAAAAAGTCTTGGACAATCATTCCAAGGTATTTGAGACTCCCAATGGCCTCCCACCTATTCGTGATCATGATCATGCTATCAATTTGATTCTAGGAAGAGTTCCTCCAAACATCAGGCCTTACAGATATCCCTATGTCCAAAAGAGTGAAATTGAACGTATGGTTGCAGAAATGCTAGAGGCTGTTATAATTCAACCGAGTCAAAGTTCTTTCTCTGCTCCAATCGTATTGGTGCACAAGAAGGATGGATCATGGCATGTGTGTCCAGATTATAGGGAGCTCAACAAGCTCACTATTAAAGATAAGTTTCCCATTCCTGTCATTGATGAATTACTGGATGAATTACATGGATCAATTTACTTCACCAAGTTGGATCTTCGTTCAGGATATCATCAAATCAACATGAAGACTGAAGACATTCTGAAAACAACATTTAGAACTCATGAGGGTCATTATGAATTTTTGGTCATGCCTTTTGGCCTTACCAATGCACCTTCTACATTTCAAGGTTTGATGAATTCCATTTTCAAACCCTTCCTTAAAAATTTGTGTTAGTATTTTTTGATGATATACTAATCTACAGCAAGTCCTGGAAGGATCATGTCCAACATGTTGACATGGTGCTCAAACTATTGGAGGAGAAACAATTATATGCAAAAATCTCCAAATGTTTCTTTGGAGTACAAGTGGTGGAATATCTGTGTCATATTGTATCTCAAGAAGGTGTTAAGGTAGACCCTAGGAAAATTAAAGCCATTAAGGAATGGAAAATCCCCACATCCATAAAGCATCTACGAGGATTTCTTGGGTTGACAGGGTATTATCGCAGGTTTGTTAAGAATTATGGGAGAATAGCAGCACCTCTAACAACATTATTGAAGAAAGATGCATTCTCATGGACTCTAGAAGCAACAAAGGCCTTTGATCATCTTAAAGAGGCAATTTTCCAAGCACCAATCTTAGCTACACCAGACTTCACAAAAACCTTTATTGTGGAATGTGATGCCTTAGGAAATGGAATTGGTGTTGTTTAAATGCAAGAAGAAAGACCCATTACTTTCGAAAGTCCTCCAATCAAAGGGAAGTATTTACACAAAGCTATTTATGAGAAGGAAATGCTAGCAATACTACATGCACTTAAGAAATGGCGACCCTACCTAATGGGAAGACACTTCAAGGTAAAAACGGATCATGATAGTCTTAAATACTAGACAAAGATATCTCAAAAGAGCAGCAAAAAATGGGTCACAAGATGCTGGGATATGACTTTGAAATCATCTACAAAAAAGGAAGCAAAATGTTGTGGTAGATTGCACTCTAAGAAAGGATGAGGATGAGAAGCATTCTTTGTTCCTTTCTATATATCCACCAGATTGGATAATGAAGCAAGGGATGAATGGAAGAATGACGAGGAAGTGTGGGCACTCATTCAAAAGATACAACAAGATCCCACTACATCTGATACATTTAGTTGGAAAAATGATTCGTTATGGTACAAGGATCGGTTATACCTATGTAAGAATTCCCAACTCAAACAAAATATTTATAGGGAATTGCACACCTCTCCCTTAGGAGGGCACTCAGGATTTCTAAAAACCTACCACAGGGTTAAGAAGGATTTTATTTGGGATGGCCTTAAATCGGATATTCAAAAGTTTGTGGCGGAATGTTTGGTTTTCCAATGAAATAAAGTTGAAACAATTAAGACCCCAGGACTATTACAACCTTTATCGATTCCAAGCCAATGTTTGGAGGAGGTTTCAATGGATTTTATCATAGGTTTACCAAAGTCTGAAGGAAAGAGTGTTATCATGGTGGTAATTGACAGAGTTACCAAGTATGCACACTTTTGTGCATTATCTCATCCATTTAAAGTGAGTACAGTTTCTACTGCATTTATGGAAACAATTCAAAAGCTACATGGAAACCCAAATATTATTGTAAGCGATAGAGATCTCCCATTTTCACTGGAAATTTTGGGACATAATTATTTTCTTGTCTTGGTACTCAGTTAGCTCATAGCTCATCTTATCATCCTCAATATGATGGGAAAACTGAGATAGTAAAAAAATGTTTGGAAGGATATCTTCGTTGCTTGGTATCTGATAAATAGACACAATGGGTCAAATGGTTGCCTTTAGCTGAATGGTGGTATAACACTTCCTTCCATACTGCAACAAAAATGACCCCATTCATGGAATCTTATGGATATCATCCACCATCCATCACATCATATTTAAGAGAAAATTCTAAGGTTCAAGTAGTGGAAGGTCACATCAAGCATCAACAACAAGTTCTCCAACTCTTAAAGGGTAACCTCACCTTGGCGCATAATAGAATGAAACAACAGGCAATTCAACATCGCAACGAAAGAAGTTTTGATGTAGGTGATTGGGTATTCCTACGGCTACAACCATATAAACAAATGCCCCTCAAGCAAGCTAAGAAGGATAATAAATTATCACCAAAGTACTATGGTCCGTAAGGTGTTGCAAAAGATAGGTACTATGGCATACAAATTGGAGCTTCCTGCAGCTTCCCGAGTGCACTCGGTTTTCCATGTTTCATGCTTAAAGAAGGTTATAGGTGACAAGATTCTAGTTCAAACAATATTGCCAAAACTTGATGAGGAAGGAAAAATCATATTGGAACCTGAAGCAGTCAAAGAAACAAGAACTTGACGGCTACGAAATCGATCAATTTCAGAGTATCTCATCAAGTGGAAGAACTTACTCGTTGAAGATTCCACATGGGAGGATGAGAATTTTATACATAAGCATCTAGAACTACTCAAGCATTGAGGACAACACTTTTTTTGAAGGAGAGGGACATGTTAGGTCCTAAATACTAGTGATTCCCCATTTACTATTGTAATTGTATCCCTTATTATTATTATGTGCCCCAAGAATCCCACTGTTATTATTTTTGTGCCTTTATCTTATTATTTTTAGGTCGGCTGGTTATATTGTACCCCATTAACTCTTATATAGAAAGGAGGTTTTGTCATTTGTATCATCCAAGAATTGTTCATTTGTGTAATGTAAAGGAGGTTTCCCCCTCGAAGAGGCTGAATTCGAAGGCATTGATCTATCTTTTCTACCTTTTAGTGAGCTGGTTTCATAACAAAATAGTTATACAAGGAGAGAGAAATACCATACCATTCATTTCTGAAAATAAATAAGAACAATGCAAATTCCAACAGACCTAATAAACACAGACAAACATGTTCAACTTAAATGCACATTAATGAACGGAACAATCAAACAAAATAACCATAAAACAAATTTTGTTTTCTTTTAACGATGCAAACTAAGATAATATTCAAAAGAAAACAATGAATGCAATAAAATCAATCAAAGATGAGGACATAAAATACTTCAAGAACAAATAACATGCAAAAAAATGACAATGAAATCCACAACAAAGGTGAAAAATAGAGGTTTAAGGGAGTAACGCAAGTAACTAGGCTAGACAAACATATTGCATAGAGATAATGCACTGTAGCTAATAAACATGGTGTGTTATAATGCACTGGTTTCCACACCCAGGGAATGTTATAGGTGATTTTCTAAGAAAATTACAATGCAAGTCAAAAATAAAGAACTTAAATCAATTAAACTAACATGCAAATAAATGACACGAATTCAATCAAGTGACAAGACTAGAGATCTAGAATCTAGGAGAGAAAAATAAACTGCGAAGCAATATGATCCCCAGTGGAGTCGCTAATTCTATTATAGGAAATAATGCTCGATTGGAAAAACAATAACCCTCATAGGTTTTCCTCTAAGCCCGAGACATATATGGTAAGGGATTGACTATCCTAAGGCTTGACCCATTTAATAATGCAAGAAGTAAAGAAAGATTGTCAAAGTAATATTAAAGAAGAACGTGCTTGTCTTTCCATGTAGATCAGTTAGATTTTTCAATGTAGTTGAGAAACGTTCCCAACTAGCTCCAAACGCTAATCTTTCACACAAAGGAAAACAAACCAAAACTTCATAGCATAATAATCTTGTCAATCGAAATCCATAGTAGATAAACAACTACACATTATCGAATAAATAATTATGGGACTAACTTATAAACAATCATTGATCAAAGATAACATACACAATCATTGAACAATAGTCTAGAAGGAAGAACAATCTATCCATATATTAATTAATATAGTGAAGATTACAACCAAATGAAGTTGCAACATGACCTCGTCCAGTTCCTAGCTCAAAAAATCTCTCTCTCAAAGAATATCTCGATCCCATTCTTAACAACCAAGCTCTCATTTTATAGGAAAATGGAGGCTATGAAGACTGTTCATGTCTCTCTAGTGCAATTTTGGCAAAAGATTTAGGGTGGATCTGTTTCCTCATGCTTTAATGCTTTATGTCGCTTTATAGTGCTTTTCTTGTTTAGGAAAAAGTATAGATGAGGTTGAGGTGATCAAACTCCACTTTTTAAGAGTTTCCTTATATGAACAAGAGTGTCACAGTGATTTAACTCAGGATTTTTTCTCGTGATTGTGTGAGATTCTAGTAATGTAGGTTAGATGAAGAGAATGTTATTGGCTAGGGAAACTATTGGATTGTCATATATTCTTTCCATGACTAGTCCTAGTAGTTGAATCGAGGGGTTAGAGGGGGTGCAGATCCCCCCCTTCATTGCGCCGGGTGCAGCAGGGGGGGTGGCATCCCCCCTTGTTGGGGGGTTTGAAGGGGGTGGTAGCCCCCCTCTACGGGGTCTGGGGCAGTGCCCTGAGATTTTTTTTTTTGGACCCTATATTAGGTGGGTGGACCTACCTATGGTTTTGTGCATGGATTTCTCACATGGTTTTGGGCGCGATGATTTCGGTTCATGGTATTTTGTAGATCTGGTCAAGGGAACTATGATTATGTTCTAATCCAGGGTTAATGGATTGGGGTTTATGGATGCTTCGACATGTATATATATGTATTGTAACATTGAAAGGCATATAATGAAAAATCAATGTTGTAGTCCCGGTTTTGGGATCCAAGGGAAAATCTCTATGTATATTTGTTTTATGTGTTATTCTCTCGCCATTGTTTATTTTCTATTTTTAGAATTCGTATGCAGGTAATTTCTGTACAGGGTTAAAACCTACAGTAACACAGGTTGCATGCTAGTTGAGAAGCATTATAGCACACCTTTTTAGGCATGAAGGGCACGTTACATTCATAAATGGGCCAGAAAAAGAGGTGTATTTCAACCAAAAGCATATTGTTCTCCTCTGAGCTGACAAAGAGGTATTTTTAGGGATAAAATTCCATTCTAGGAAAGGTAGTCTTAATTAATGTTATGTTCATGATAGGAGCTTCAATAAATCTCTAGATGGTTGATTCATAAATATTTGGGGAATATATAATATCCTTCCTTTTGGAGCCAATAACTTTACAAATATTTAGACACCTAAGCTTGTGGACAAAACTTAATCCTAAGTCCAAAAGAAGGGAAGTGATAGTGATATGTTGTTTTCTCTATGTAATACCATATCTTAACATATATCTTGACCTCACAAATAATCCGTTGTAGAGCCTCATGAAATTTCAAATCCCATTATTTCAAGCCAAACTCTATTTCCTGTAAACCCTGTGCATTACTAATAGGAACTTCAAAAGGAATTTCATCTAGCGCAACTTGCCAATCATTCACTCTATCAAGCTGTAATTTAGCTTGTTCGTACTCTATTTTCAATGCTTGCACATATTTCATGATCTTTGCTATGTCTATCCCTAGTCTTTGTAAATGTTCTGTTGTGTTGTATAATTCCATATACACCAAGTTCAATTCATTTTGTACTTTAAAGGGATATTTAATGAATTTAGGAATTTGATGGTTGGCCTTATAATATTCAACTAATTCTTCCTTTTCTTCAACAAACTTTTCTACTTTGAATTATGCCTTTTTCTTTTTAGCTTCAACATATTTCTAATTCTTCTTCTTTAATTGATTCTGTAATTATTGCCACACTAATCAATACTATTTCCTTCGGGTCTTCTGTATTTCATTTAACTCTTGAAATTGGCCCACTACCAATCTCTTGTAAGAATCTCTCTTCATATTCTTATGTCCCTTGGAGGCCATGTGCAAATTCCTAAAAAATGTTAGCAAATCCAACATAGAGCATACAAGGTTAAATTTGAAAATCAATTTGACTAAAACTAGCAAATTCCCCTTAATCATTCAAATTAGATAAGTTTACAAGGTTTTTGAGAATATTAGCCCTAAATTGAGATTCATTCCCTAGTAATCAAGATGTATTCCTCATTATTTAATGTAGACTCCTAATATGGGTTCAAACTTGAGAAACGAGGCTTGTATGCAAAGATGATTGATACCAATATTATTCCCCCTAAATGTTCAAAACAAAACATTTTTTGTAGCCTTGGGTATTACTAAGAGGAATAAATTTCCAAATTATAATATCTACTCATTCAAGCATAATTCATGAGTGACTTCAATTCACGCTTAAAAAAATATTTCATTACTAAAGTTAGAAAAGATGGTGGTTTAAGAATATGACATTGTTGCATTTAACCCATTTACATCACGCTTTAAAGTGTATGCACAAGTAAAAGTAACTTGTATGCTTCAAATTCCCATGGGGCATAGAATTGATAGAGTGTACTATTAAAGCACTCCTTGTCGCCTGTTCAAAACACTGTGGATCTAGCTTAAAAAATAAAAAACAACATACTTCAAATAGTCAATTAAAACTTCAATAGGCTTTCACACATGTGAATATTTTGAAAGAAATCGTGGACAAGTTTGTGGATTAGGGAAGATTGAAAAAATAGGGACTCTTTATCACTATCCACTGAGGGACTCTTTATCACTATCATATGTGAAGGTAGGCCTAATTTTGAAGTTGGTCCAATCCAAAATTTGAGGCATAGATTCAATTCATGGGATCCTTGATCATTAGGGAAAATTTTATGTCTAAAATGGGCCTCCTAGGGAGAACAATAAAATAATAGTTAAAATAATAAAATAAAAGTTATGAATTTCCAAGGGGAAAATAAGATATATATATATATATATATATATATATATATATTATATATATATATTATAATAATAATAATAATAATAATAATAATTGTATTTTCATATTATATCCTTATAGGTTTACTCATATTTTAAGTGTAGGCACTTGTTGGATGTAGAGTTAAATTTTGCATCCAATGAGTACCCATTCTACATGCTTTTGATAGATCCATAATAAGATAAGCTAGAAACATGTTAAAAAAACATGTTTCCTAAAAAATACACATTTTTTCATTTACTTCCATTTTATCTCATTATGGATCTATTAAAATAATGCGGAGTGGGTACTTGTTGAGTGCAACATTTAATTCCACACCCATCGAGTGCCTACACTTGAAATTTGAGTAAATCTATAAGGAAGCAAGTTGAAAACAATATTAAAAAAAGCAGTTGTCTTCCTTTCCATCCAAAAATATTCAACCTTATGGTTGACATCATCATCTTGAATCATATTGTTTCTTTTAATGTTGATTTTGATATTGAGGTCCACTTTTGACCTCCAAATTTCCCTAATTTGGATGTTGGGTCTAATCGAGAAATTGAGGCATGGGTTTGTGTATAGGATGCCAATTGAGAAATCAAGACCCCATATCACTAATATTTGTAAAGGAAAGGCCCAACCACAATTGAACTTAAAAAAGATTTTGCACAAGCAAAAAAATGCAAGTAGTTTCACATATGCAAATAATGCTAAGTAGTTTCACACATTTCAATAAAGAGATTGCAGGAAAGGAAGTAGATTTTAAAATCAGGGCCAATAGGGAAATTAAGACACATGTCAATATTATTCATCATAAGGTCTTATTTGGATGTTGGGCTGATATCTGCATTGGGATAAAGTTAAATCATTTTAATGACTCAAATGCCTTGATTTTGAAGTTTTGGATTAATCAAGGTTATGTGGCTTTCAAATGAAATCATTGAACATATTTGGAAAATAAGATTAATGAAGAAAATCACATCAAATAAATTCACAGGTTTGGATGGTCCATATGGTATGAGTGGTGATGGGAGGGTCCAATATGGAAATCGAGGCCTATTTTAAAATTAGGGAAAATAAAAAAAACTAAGTGAAAAGGAGGATTAATTTGGATGTTGGGGCCAACTACAAATAGAGACCTTGTAAAGTTTATGACTTGGTCAAATTTTGAATTGAGAAATATAATTTTGAAAGGGAGTAAAGTTTGAAAGGGAGGAAGGGACATTTTAACAAATTTGAGAAAAAATGGGAAAAACTCAAACAAAAGAGGGAATATTTAAAAATTTGAGAAGATGAATGGAGGGCCCAATTTAGATATTAAGGATGTTACTAAAATTAGGAAATATCCACACCAACTTAGTGGAAGAAAACTCTAATTTGGAAATTGGGGTGATTGAAGATTCAAGGCAAAAGGAAGTTCAAACCAAAATCGTTGAAATAAAAATTCAAACAAAAAAAGGCGAGCTTGATTAAAAAAATAGGTTTGATTGCCAAACAAAGACAATGATGAAGTAACCAAAGAGAAAAGTGGAATTGTTGTGAGAATTTACTTTATTTGGAAACTGGGGACCGTATGGGTTAGAAAAAAACAAGATCGGCAAAGGGAAAACTTGAGAAAGAGAAAAACAAAGGCTTAATAAGGAAGAAAACTAAAGAAAATAACCAAGTGAAAATAAAACAAGTGAAACATAAAGGCCTATTTAGCATTATAAAAGAATGAATTAATGTAGCTAAAATAATGAAATGATGTAACAATGCAATGAGGAAATAAAGTTAATGTATTGTCCAAAAGAAAGAATCACACTGGAATAGTGAAAAATTTAGATATGGATGCAAATTTTGCTCCAAACGTAGGGGAGTTGTTGTAGACATATCACAATACCACTATATTCTATAGCCAAAGTATCATGTTACCTAAATATAATGCAAATCTTAAATCATATTCTCACACTTACGTAGAGAAACATGGAGATATCCTAGATTGAACAAAACACCACCTTGGAGGTGAAACTTTGAAAATTTTCTACTCACAACTAGTTTTTGATATGTAGTTATGAACTTAGGATTGATGCCATATACATGGCACCACTTTAAAGTATCATATCCATGGGATTGAATATAATGGAAATTCTACAAACATAAGTTGATCAAGGTAACAAAAACTTGATATGTGTTTACATTCGTGTACTTGATGTTCGAGTAGAACTATCGAGGGTACATGGATCACCTTGATTAGCGGTTTTGCAACTTTCCTTGAGTATGCATAAATTACATAGTCTTATGGTTGGTGTTAATGAGTATTATATTTTATATATTATATCACTTCCACTATCAATAGACCTAAACATTGGAGTAAAGGAACTCCTTTTCATAGGACGGATATATTGAAACTATGTTAGAGAGTGTCTCATTGTGATAGGCCATTGGATGTTAATGTTGAGTGAGGACTTCATCAATGAATAATCTAAGGCATATATCTAGATTTTTAATGGTTGTTGCAAATAAAATAGAATAGGGACTAACATAGAGCATAGGTAACACATTAAATCCTTATATTATTCCTTAGACCAATCAAGTTTGGCCTTGGCTCCA
Source organism: Pinus taeda (assembly GCA_000404065.3). Classification (NCBI taxonomy): domain Eukaryota; kingdom Viridiplantae; phylum Streptophyta; class Pinopsida; order Pinales; family Pinaceae; genus Pinus; species Pinus taeda. The sequence goes on from APFE030412433.1 coordinate 182,794, forward strand.
CCCTTGGTCAACTATATTAAAGGCTGAGAAATATGAGAGAACTCTAACATGAACTTGTTGTAGGAGTTCTTGAGTCCTAAGAAGTTGTTGAGTTGTGCTACTGTCTTAAGGGATGTCCAATTGTAGATCACTTACATCTTGACTAGATCTTTATACACAGCGTGACTATCCATGGTGTACCTTGTATATTGATTTATTTTCATGTCAAATGACCACTTTTATAGGTTTTCATATAAATTGTGTTTTTGCATGGTACCCAATACTTTCTAAATGTGATTTGGATGTAGGATTCCTTGATTTTGATGAAGTTGAGGATGTCATTTAGATGGAAAATGAAACAACCCTTGGTTGATTTTCCATGTAACTAAAATAAAAACCATGGTCATGGGACACACATTCCAGGCTGAATGTTGGGAAAAACGTAGTGATGGGCATCACTTGTGATTAATTAATGGCTATGGAAATTGATAAAGGAAAAGAGGCATTAATTGACATTTATTTATTAGAAATAAAGGAAAATAGGAGAAAAGGAAGGTGAAGAGACACATGTCTGCATGCAACAGAAATTAGAGGAAAAATAAATAAAATAGAGGCCTCAATGATAAAAAGGCTTATGAGGATCAATTCACAACTTTTGTTGGTTTAGCTTTTATTGGTTTAGATTTTGTTATTTTGTTTTGGAGATGTCATTTCATTCTCTCATTCGCTCATACTATTGCATACTTATAACATTATTAAATCACTCTAGTATTCACTTGGATTTGGAGAAAGAAGGCAAAGGAAAACAGGGAAGCGTAAGGAAACAATTGGGTCAATGACTACAATTGGATTGATTTATAGGTAATAGGCTGCGTGTGTGATTTCTGTGTTGATTTTTGGATTCATGGTATATGCATGTAATTCTCTAGTTATGTGCTATCATTGGCATGTATATTTTCCTAAATTGATAGTGGTTTTAGCCTTGTCTTGCTGTTTCCTGTATAGATATGGATTTGTGGCTTTTTCCACTTGTTTTTGTTGTTTGGTACTTAGGTTCCCGATGGCTGTGGGTTGGAAAAAACGCTCTGGAAGCCCTGGAACAACTTGGGTTGAGTTACTTGTTCTTGGAGCTTGATTGGGACAAATGATCTAAATCCCTTGGTGGGTTGAGTTACAAGTCCCTGGAGCCGCGGTTGGAACAAACACTTTGGAGCCCTAGAAGGATGTAGGTTGAGTGATTAGTTCATGGAGCCCTCGATAGATTGGGTAGAGATTGATCTGGTTAGTGTCTGTGATTTCCGAACCGTATAGGTGGAATTACTGTGGTTGAGGGTTGAGGTGGTTTGGCCTCTAGAAGTCCTGATTGGTTTTGTCTTGGTTTATCTCAGGAGATCCCACATTCATGCTTGGAATATGGTGCAGGGTTGACTGGATGAAAGAGAGATTTAGTTCAACTCAATATATGGTTAGATGGTATGTGAAAGTCCTTCACTTGGTCGGAATTTTCATATGTTAATAAGAGATATTTTCTTATATATTGTGATCTATGAGCACATGTACAGGTTATGATGTTGACATTAAGTCTAATTTGCCATGGTTTCTATGTTGGTTATATGATGTAATCTACCTATGGCTCTTGACATGTTTTGATAAGTTATTGAATGATTGATGGATGTATGGACTAACAAGTGCTTTTCCAACTAGCTAGAGAGGGCTTAGAGACTTCTTGTTGATTCTCAAATGAAGAATATCAATTTATGATTAGATATGCATTTATGACTTGTAGCATACAGGTTTTCCATATGTTTGACGAAATGTTTGTCTTGGATTAGGAATTCTATACCAAGTTTCTAATTCAAGTTTGAATGTTTGGCATTGTCATCATGTAAATTATGATTCTGGAATTTTTCAGGCAATTCTAGGCAGTGGTCTAGAGGCTGGCCTAAAGAGGTGGCACAGATCTAGGGATCACATCATCTTAACTAAAGGATTTAGGCCATAACCACATGGAAGCATGCCCATGCATGTGGTTGGAGGCCTATAACCACACCCTTGCCTTGTTATGCATGCAATTAGGGTGCTAGGTCAGAGCAAAAAGGTTATAGCTAAGGGATTGACCACCTCATTAGAGAAAATTTGAGGTAAAAAATGGGCCTCAAAACATAAATGTACAACCACAATTAATTTGATAAAATCCAATAGAATTGTAGATGATGATGTCAACCATGGGGGATGATCCATCATTTTTGGAGTAAAAAAGTAAAATGATTAAAAAAAAATGAAAAAACTATTTTTTCAACTTATCTCCCTATGGTTTTATTCAAATTTCAAGCGGGAGCACTTGTTGGATGAAAAATTTAATTTCCCATCCCAGGAGTACCCTTTTTGAATACTTTTGATGGATCCTACTACACAAAAAATGAGAAATATGAAAAAATGTGATTGTAATCACGTTTTTCATGTATTCCTTATTTTTTGTGTAGCAGGATCCATTGAAAGTATTCAAAATGAGTACTCCCTTGATGTGAAATTAAATTATGCATCCAATGAGTGCCCCAGTTTGAAATTTGAGTAAAATTGTAGGGAGATAAGTTGAAAATACAAGTTGAAAAAGTAGTTTTTTCCTTCTTTTTTTTCACTCTAAATTTTGATGAGGTAATCTAAACTTATTTTATTGTTTCCCATGTTATTTTATAATTTGCCTTAGGAGGCCCATTTTATACCTCAAAATTTCTATAATGGGTTTGTTTCTTCAGCTCCTGGGTAATCTGTAGTCCCTATAGGATGTTTGTAAGTGTTGGTGTGTTGGCCCCACTTCCATAATTGGAACTTGGAGGTCGAGTCATGTCATAGTGACACTCATCTCATGTTTACCCTGGTGAACTAGTGAGTTTGGGTAAATGTGGAAGGATGCGTTTACAAGGTGGTATTAGGGCTTCCAGGTTCAAACACTTAGACTGGATGGGCTAGATGTGATTTTTATGTATGCATGTCCTATTGTCTAAGTGTTCATCATGCATGCATGTCCTATTGTCTAGGTGTTCATCATGCATGCATGTTGGTTATTTCTCGCGATGGTCATTAATTAGGGGAATTTTTACGTCTAAATTGGCCTCCTAAGGAAATTATAAAATAATAATGGAAATAATAAAATAAGATTACATCATCAAAATTTAGAGGGAAAAAAGAAAAAACTATTTTTTCAACTCGTATTTTCAACTTATCTCCCCATGGGTTTACTCAAATTTCAAGTGAAAATACTCATTGAATACAAAATTTGATTCCTACTCCAAGGAGTATCGATGTTGCATACTTTCGATGGACCCTTCTACACAAAAAATGAGAAATACATGAAAAACGTGATTACAATCACGTTTTTTCATGTATTTCTCATTTTTCCTGTATCAAGATCCATAAAAAATATGCAACATTGGTACTCCTTGGATGAGGAATTTGCATCCAACGAGTACTCCTGCTCGAAATTTGAGTAAAAACTTAGGGAGATAAGTTGAAAATACAAGTCGAAAAATTAGTTTTATTATTTTATTATTATTTATATTTTTTTACTCCCAAAATGGTCAATCACCTTCCATGGTTGAAATCATCATCTTGAATCCTAGTGGTTCTTATAAAGTTTATTTTGGTTGTACATTTTTCTTAGGAGGCCCATTTTAGACCTCAAAATTCCCCTAATGGATGTAGTTTGTTTTGTCATGTTGAGGTTGATGATGTTGATATGTTAGTGTCATTATATATATATATATATATATATATATCATGCTAACTTGTACTGATTTACGTAGAAGAGATAGCCTCCCCTAAACTTCATTAAGGTATGTTTATATTTGGTTTATCTAACATGGTATGTTTGCAGGAAGAAGAAGATCAAAGATGACGAGCAAAATGGTGGATTCCAGTTCATGTGACTCTCCTTACAGATTAGCTGAGCAACAAAGAGATGAGTACTCTCCTGACATAGAAGATACCTTGAGAAGTATAAAGGCATAGATCAAAAGTTGTAAGGTAGACAATGGAAAAATAATTCAATCACAAGAAAGGATTTATAGAGCTCAAGAAAAGCAAGGAGAGGTCAATGAAGTGATCCTTTAGATCCTATCATATTTGCAGAGACAATAGAAACCAAAATTTAGTTATGGAAAAGAGGAAAGGACTAATGGGGCATATGGTAGTAGGTCTCATGGATGGTATAGGTCAGACAGGGATGACACTGTCAGAGGTGGCAGATGGATGTACACACCTGACATGAGAGGTAGTGGTTATGGGTTCTATTATAGTACTGGATCAGAGAGGTATCATGGTCATCATCGTTATTATCCTTATAGGAGGAGTGAGAAGCAGTACATTCCAGATGAGTTTAAGAAAGCCAAGGCTCCTACCTTTGATGGAGAGTTGAAGAAACTGAAAGATGCAGAAGCATGGTTGCTTGGGATGAAGAATTTATTCAAGCTACATGATTATACAGAGAATATGAAATCCAAGATCACTATTTTCAGTCTCAAAGGGAAAGAAAATATCTAGTGGGAATACGTGAAGCATGTAGGAGGCATCAAGATAGATGAGTTGAGTTGGCATGATTTCAAAAGAATCTTTAGGAAGAAGTATTTGTCTAAGAGATATTACGATGGAAAGGCTAAGGAGTTCTATGAGAATAAGATGGGTTCTATGATAGATGAAGTACATGACTTAGTTTTTGGATTTGTTGCAGTATATGCCTTATCTTAAGGACGAGAAGAAAACAGTTCAAAGATTCATTAGTGGATTTCCATTAGAATTCAAGGATCGGATTGAGTATGATAAGTCTCATACATTGGATGAAGTCATTGGAAATTTAAAACATTATTATGAGAAGTCTAAGCATAATTCAGAGCCTAAGCAGGGTTGGAAAGGTAATGAAAATATTAAAGGAAAGTGGGATAAGAAGCGAGGAATACCTTAGATTTACAGTGCTTAGGAGACACAAATAGTTGGAGATGTTGGGAAAAGTATTTGTCATATTTATGTAGTGATGGATAATAGGCAAGATGACAATCAAGCATCTATTATCGATATTGAAGGTTAGTTTTGAGATAAAGTTGTTTCCATTTTGATTAACCCTAGATCTAACTATAGTTATATCAATACTAACCTGGTGGATAAGTGTTGCTTGAATAAATAAGTGCATGCAGAATCTTAGTTGGTTTAGTTGGTTATAGGGACCAAGAAAAGAGTCCATCATTAGGTGAGAACTTGTGCATTTGAGTTTAATGGTATGCCTACATCCGTGCATCTAATTGTACTTTCTTTGGGTTCATTCATTATGTTTTTGGGCATGGATTGGTTGTACATTCATAGGACTAAGGTAGATTTCCATGATAAGGTTATTGAGTGCCTAAATGATGATGGAGAGAGGAGAATTTTGTAGCAAAAGAAGAAGCCTACAATAGTGAGAATGGTTACAACTATGCAGACAAAGTGCAATAGTAGGAAAGGGTGTGTATTTTTTTAAGTTCATATTTCAAGTGACAAAAGGAAGGATGTTGAGGATACTGAAGTCTTGAAGAGGTATTCGGTTTTGCATCATTTTCAAGATGTATTTCTAGAAAATGTTTTAGAGTTATAGCCACATAAGGAAGTGGATTTGTCTATTGAGTTGGTACTAGAAGCAACACCAATATCAAAGGCACCTTATAGGATGAGTACTCCAGAGTTGGTGGAATTGAAGTTGCAGCTTAAGGAAATTCTTGATAAGGGATACATTAGGCCAAGTGTATCGCTTTAGGGTGCACTGGTGTTGTTTGTAAATAATAAGGATGGTACTCTCAAGTTGTGTATTGATTACAAGCAGTTGAACAAGGTGACTATCAAGAACATGTATCCTTTTCCGCGGATTGATGACTTGTTTGATCAGTTGAAGGGAGAAACAATGTTCTTAAAGATTGACGTGAGATCATAATATTATCAGGTACAAATCAAAGAAGAGGACATATACAAGACTGCATTCTGTACTAGGTATTGGAATTATGAGTTTGTTTTAGTTCCTTTTGGTCTTACTAATGCTCCAACTAATTTCATGTGTTTGATGAGTAGTGTGTTGCATCCTTATCTAGACATGTTTGTGATAGTGTTCACTAATTATATATTGATATATTATAAGAATGAGGAAAAACATGCATAACACCTGTTGACAATGTTAAGATTGTTAAGAGAGCATCAATTGTATGCCAAACTTAGAAAGTGCAGTTTATTTCAGACAAAATTTCATTACTTGGGACATGTTGTTTCCAAGGAAGGTATAACAGTGGACCTAGAAAATATTAGAGATATCATTGTTTTTAGTCAATTTAGTGTTCCTAAATTGATGTCATTAATTGTCAACCCGGGGCTCGTAAGCTGATGAAGTGAAGGTGTACTATATGTACTTAAGCAACCTCTTAAAGCTTTTTGTCGTTTGGGGTGTTGTTTATGGTTAATTTATCTTCCTAAGATGGAATGATGTATTTATAAACAGATGAGTGATGGTGTGTGTAA
>APFE030412438.1:0-11788 GCA_000404065.3 Pinus taeda
AAAGGACACTGCTCACAAACAGATCACAGATCAATACACCAGTATTTTGACGTGGTTAAAACCCTCAGAGAGGGAAACAGTCCACGGCCTACGCCAACGTAGCTACTACAGGCAATTTATTAATAAAGAATGAAAATTTACACAAGCTTCTCTCATGCACGGTTAACCGAAAAATGACCCTCCATGCGCTTTAAATAGAACTCATGGACCAATCGGGTGTCAAGCCACGGATCAAGTGTCGGTAATACCGAGGAGAGAATGAACCGTCGGATCACTACATATCGTGACCGTCGGATTGTAAGTTACAAAATATACAACAGTAAAAAAACACACTTTACCTAACTCTATACTAGACCAAGTTGAACTTAACTATTTCCTATGTGTTGGAATATCCTAACACAAGGTCTAGGCTTATGATCCTCATCAAATAATTTCAAACAGAAGAACAAAGTTATAGGCACCTTGATATTAACATCATAGTCAGTCAGATATTGAAAGATTGGTCGATAAAGATGTGTGGGTGTTGAGTATGTTTTCATTGATGTCAAAGTGGGAGAAGGTGCAAGATATGGTGGGTGTAAGAAGCAGAGTGAGTGTAGATATCATAACTAATGTCAAGTTGATGCAGTGTGATGTGATAATATGATAAGGTCATTTTTATCATTGATTTCCACAAGAAGATGCAGTTGGATGATGCAGGTTCATGAAACTCTGCCTCTATGGTTTGGATTCCTTAGAAACCGAGCTCACATCATAGTTGCTGGAGTTTTGAGGAAGCATATCATTGATTTTTCCTTAGATACCCTTGCCATTATATTCTCCTCGGCAAGCCAATTTCGATGGTATGTGGAGCATCCCGTGGACCTTCATGGTTTGTGAGATATGCCTAGTCAAAGTTGAAGACCCAAGTTGTGGTGCAAAACCCCAAGGATTGTTGAGGTGGCATCATAGTGTTGGTTGAATGATGTGGAATTTCTAATAGCATGATGATGTGGCAATATCAATTGGATGATGTCGTATCATATTGATTCGTTTGATGACATGGAAATTTGTCATCAGGTTAGAAGAAACTCATCATGGACATCACTCTCAAGTATCGTGAAATGAAAACTTATTCTTGGTGCATGGGTTTACAAAAAATATATATATATTTTTAATTGTTATAAAAAAAAATATTTCGTTTAATAAATTTTGGACCAAAGTCTTAGACTCCAAAATTAAAATTCAAATCCAAAATTATTTTAATCTCCCTCCTACTCTTTGGTCGGCCTATTCTAAAGTCCGTCCACAAATATTTATAGAGGACGGACATTTGAAACTTAAAATATCGAATTTGTGGAGATTCCTTCTTTGTATCTACGGATTTGAAAAATTCAGACGTCTGGAGGGTTTTGGGTTGGAATTATTGGAATGGTTTTCAAGTCTGATTTCTAGTTATATTCAAGATTCATCTGTTGTTGTAATTATTTTCGATGTTGTGGATAATCCTTTTTAAACAATACATAGTGGATTGAAGATACAAGGTAACTACCGGTATTTAATTTCTATCGAAGATGATGTACCTTGAGGATCAGACAGTTTGATTGCATACTGCTAGGCAAGAACGTTTATGAATAGAGCTCTGGAATAGGACATTGGATCAACAGTTTCATTGGAGTTTTATTTAAACGGTGTTGGGTGCAATTTTTGTCTTGGTGGTTCATTTGTTTATTGTAGGAAAGGTTATCTCACATATGTTGTAAGACAACGAAGTTATTTTTGGAGTTTCTTATACATCGTTTGGTTCGCGGATTCGTTGTAAGTGAAAGCTTGTATGCTTCTTACTTTTGGCCTTCTTTAGGGCACGCATTTTTGCAAGTCTGAGCATCTAATAGCAATAAAAGAATAAGGCTCCTTGAGTATTGCAGTTCTCAACCCTCATTAGGGCACCTTTCTCTGAGGCAGTGAGTATTGTTGAAGCAATTTTTGGCCTTCTCTCATAGATATTTTGACCAACACCTTTGCAAAATTTGTTTGGCACTTCTCCCTCAATGTGCGTACCTGTGGCAACTTTTAGGGCATTTATTTGTGAAGCAAATCAACTGAAAAGTCATATTTTTATCTTTGGATTCAGTTGAGCACTCCTTTTGCAAAAGGACCGAAAGTTTTGGGAATCAAGTTTGATCAACAAACGAACATCTCACTACAAGTATGTCACAAATTATTTGCACTCATATACAGTTCTCAAGAATTATACATATACACTTGTTACAAACTAACCTATTGCAATCACTCAGAGAAGAAGCTGACTCAGAGAAGGGCTCCTTTAATCTTGACTATCTTTCTATATTATAGAAGCTTGGCAATTTAATACATATATATGTTCGAGAATTGTAAAAAGAAGGATAACCGCAGCCACATCAAATTTGTGGAGCTCAATTGCATCTGAAGAGAGGGGATGAGGGACAATTATTGAATTAGAGTCAAAGCTTAGAGCTATATTGTATCTACTTCTCATTTTTAATGAAAGGAGCTATCAGCGGAATTTCATGATTGTCTACTTGTAATTTGATTTGGTTTATTTTAGAAGGCATCACTGACTCTTGGGTAGTTGGGTCCACTACCTTGGACGAGGTGCTGCCTTGAACATGTAAAGTAGTTTAGTTATGTGTTTATTTATTTTAATTTCAATTGTTGTTTCTTAAAGTAAATTTCATTTTTTTAAAGTATTTTGTTGGCTATTGCATTTTCTAGATTTGTTGTTTCCTGCAATTTCTAGTTTTCATTTAATTTGCTGCTCTACAGTAGCATTTGAATTCTGTTGGGTGCAATAGCTTAAATTTCCAAATCAGCAATGTGTGGTTTAATTTATTATTGATTCAAAGAGTGTGATTACCATAATTATTTTCCTTTCATTTACTTTCTCGTTTTTAAATATAGTATTGTTTTTCAAGTCTTACATTTTATTTCTTGTCGAATGAGCTTGATATTGTAGAACCCAATCATGTAGAACCAATGTTAGTTGTTGGAAGTTTCTTGCATATATTTTACAGACTGTCTTGAATCAAAAATACGTTCATTTAGTTGATAATTAATGTTCAGGTGATTAGTTGTTTCTTTATTAAGCAATTAATTTCACCCAACATTTTGGCGCTGTTGTCGGGGAGGTGGTCAAATAACACTCCTGCACTAATATCTGGTTGTAGATGTATTCTTTACTCCGAGAGGGTTGGATAAAGACGGAAGGTAAGAACTTACACATGCACTCTAGCTAACTTGTGGTGAGGTTTTCCCTCTGTAGGTAGTTTTAGGTCATATAGCATGCATGGATAAAAGCAGGAATTTTAGAGGTAGAAATTTGAAGAAATCTTATCATTTCACTTAAAGTGGTGATGTAAGCATCACCCATTCCATAATTAATAGGCAAGAACATTTGAAGGAGGAATCTTCAAGGCTAGTAAGAGTTCTAAGGAACTTTCCTTTCAATTTTTGAAATTTGTTGTAAGAACAAGAGTTACAAGAGCTTAAAATTAATAATTTTGCAAAACTAATATCATTAGCTCTCTAAACTCATTGATAATTTTGCAGGATAAAAAAAATCTAGGAAGAATTTGAAGAAGTGTTTTGCCATTGGTGACAAAAGAATCATTTTGCAAGAGGATGAAAACAACATATCAAAGAGATTGAGAAGCTGCTACAAGCTCACAACCATTTGAAACCATGGCTGACATGTATTGTTCAAAATTCTATCCTTTCATTTTCTTACTTACGTGGATCTTTCTTTCATCTTGCAACACAAACTAATTACTTTTCTTACCTATCAAGGTCGCTCCTACAACTCAATCAACTACATCAAAATCCCCCATGCCCTATACAAATTCCTGCTCAATCCACCCCACACCTCCATAATAATAAATCAGTACAACATGCTTATAGTGTTGAACTGTGAAATTTACCATCACTTCCCACCCATCCTATTTTACCTATGCCACTATTGGAAACTGTTGTAGCGGCTACAACCACCCTTCAAAATTTTGCCTTACTTTGTTTTGGAGCCTCCCTACCAACCTTCACAACAACTTTCCTTTTTTCATCAAGTCCTCAAGCTTCAGTATCTTTCTTGCTCAAAGGCAGCCTGTCGATCACAGTTTGACCTCTTCCCTTCACAAGTTGCTTACCCAGACTTGGTCTAGCTATAGGTTGAGCAACTTCCTAGTGAAATCTGTGCATTTCTGGAGGGCAACCAACTTTACCTCTAGGAATTGCACAATTCCCTCTAACAGCCTGCTGGGCTCCAGGATTGTGCAATCTTGCCAACCAACCCTCCCAGTAAGATTTGTGCATTTTTTCCCATCAACAGGCTGTTCAGCCCAGGATTTGCACAAATTTGGGCAGCAATTAGCTACTTTGCCAAAAATTGCACAATCCCCTTGGGCAGTCAGCTTAGCTTACAGTCAGAAATGCACATTTTTCTCCAGCAATCGAGTAGTCTCTTTCATGTGCAGCTGAGTTGATCGGTTCCCTCCGGGACTGAGCAAAACAAACTTGCATGCCTGGGTGCTTCTCCCAAGGCAGCATGCAAAGGCATCCCTTGTTTCAAGATCTATGTTTAGTAGTTGGAGGTTACATGCAAGAACCTCCCACCAAGTGTCACTTCCCCTAGATTTGTGGCATGCGCGTCACAACCTCGATGTTATCAAAACTCATCAACCGAATGATGTAGAGCTCATTCCTCACATCAACTTTGCAACTCTGACATCCCACATCACATCTAGGAGCAGTCAACACATTCAACACAATTGTTTTGGAGTAAGCCCGCTTCCCATGCCTTGTGCTGCATTTTTGTCGCTTTTTATGTTTTCGCTTGTAGGAATATTGTTTGCTTGATTTCTTTGAACACTTATTGTTGTTTACATATATACTAGCTTGCCCTAGCTCTATTTTAGTTTTCGTTGCTATCTCACTGCTGTTGCATGCATGAAATTGTTTTGCACGAACGTTCGCTCAAGCGGCGAACTGCCTCACCCACATGCATGTTGATTTGTTTGCTAAATCTTTCATTCAAGTTTTTCATGCACTGTCAATCACTTCTTCTATCACTTAGTGTCACCATGCATTCATTGACTTACTTGCTTTCAGTTGCTGTCGGCGAGTCGGGCCAACTATGGCCTGGTCTCTGCCTTCACCAAGGTTGCATTGCGCAATCTGGAGAAGGAAGGCTCACCTTCCTCTCAAGATTTGCACATTCTGGCCCAACACTGGCCTCCTAGACTGAATTGTGCATTTCTGGAGGTTAGTGGCTGCTTAACCCAAATATTTGCACAAATTTGTCCTTGGGCCAGTGGTTTTTCCTAGCTGGAATCAGGCATTGTGCAATCCCAGTATCCAACTGCCCGACTGGAATGTGCATGGCGCAATTTCAGCAGTCATTCAGCCTGTCAACAACTTGGTTTGTGCCTTGTTCAGTCTTAGCAGTCGGTCTCCCGACCTCCTGACCAAAATTGCGCAACCTTCATGATCATTCCCCCAGGTATGTTGCAAGTCAGTAGTACAAATTGCTTGCTATGAGTGTTGCCATGTTTCCAGGTATCACATGTGTTCATCTGCCTCTCAGTAGTACAGGTACAATGGTTTACAAGAGAGAAGAGATGAAGACATCGTAGAAAGCACGCTTGGGGATGCAATCGATCAAGTGTCCATGGGCTTACCTACTCATGAAGACATCAAGTTGTTTATGGACAAGGACATCAAACAACAACATCACAACGAGTAGCATCATGAACAGCAGCTGGCACAGAGAAAACATGGTGAGAAATTTTGTTGATTGCATGCAAGGGTTCCAACAACATGCATGTCATTAAATGCACACATGCAATCCAACCCATTCAACACACTCACCAAGGCAAAGACAAGAAGAAAGTCCAACTGGGGTTGAACAAGCACTTCAACAAGTTGATGTGCATGACCACCAACACACACTTGAGGATCAACACGGACACTATGCATCAATGTGTTGTCGGTTCAACCGTACCCAAGAATACCATGCGCATGTTAGCAGACGAGTTGGATGAAGGGGCCGAACCAATGCACCAGTTGCAATGGAGGTAAGAGTTCGCTTCAGCAAGATGTCACCATGAGGTGCATGGACACTATCATGGGCGACCAAATTTGGCATCAGCTCACTAGCTTCACCATCACAAGCATGTCAAAGAGTTGGTCTCACCACAGCGGATTGAGTGTTAGTGATGTCTTGCAAGGTTTTCTCAAGCCATGTTGTCTCACATGAGTACATGTGCATTGTAATGTTGAGTCATGCCAAGTGTAAGTCGAGTGTCAACAGTTGGATGTAACATTCATAGAGTAGGTGAAGAGTCATGAGAGTAGTTGAACTATCACAAAGGGGAATGTCAAGGGTCACCTCACTCTTTGCTATAAATAGTCCCTCATAACTCATTGTATAGGCTTTTGGTTAGCCAAGCTTCTACTATGATTATCTTGAAGAAGGCTTGGACAATATTGTAACGCGCCTAGGCTTCTCCACTGCACAGAGATAGTACATCTCTTTGGAGGAGCAAGCAGATGTGGCTGTAATGTTCCACTGATGGGGCTAGCTGGTTTACATGGTGTATCGTATGATTGTGACTTACACTTCTTTAAATGATAAAATGAAACACATTTTCAGGCATATGTTGTTATTGTAATTGGACTGCTCTGGTTGCCTTAATGATATATGTTGTTTAACTTACGTACTTGTATATGAACTGATTTGTATGCAATTATATGAATCTTGTCGTTAATGTTGTCACCGTCCATGTCGACTGCTCTGCCGAACATCAGACAGACCTTTCTCTGAACTTGGTTATATCAACCATCACACTCATCTCGAACTGATCCATAAGTGTTGTCTGTGTTATCTTACCTTGTATGTTGGGACTGCTATCCGTGTCCACTGCTCTGCGGGAAGCTGTGCATGTCCTTTGTGTTGTGTGTTTCTAGCCGAGTTGGGACTGATCCCTTTCAACCTGGAACTCACTTTCACCTTCCTCTCCCTTTGAAGTGTTGGAATCTCTCATACTCATTCTTGACTCACTGCGTCAGTCACACCCTTGCTACTGACAGAGTTATCTTACTTGCCTCTGTGCGACATCGCGTTCAAGGCATTATCTTATGGCCCACTGCTAGGACTCCTGCACCAAATAGTCTGAGGTCTAATTGGGACTTCTTACCGGGGAGATCCCCTTGACATGTTGGTGGGTCCAACACCGTCAACATTTCTAGTGCTAGAAATGTTCTCTCATCTAGTTTTGAACCTTTGCATATCCTTCATAGAGTCTTGCATTCTTCTTCCCTCGAGGTGTTTTTCGAATCATGAAGATGTCTCCATCTTGGGGAAGCTTTTCAATCTCTTGTCCACTCACATGTATGATGGTGAAGGTGAAGTGGCCTGGCCTGAGCACTTATATAACTTCCTTTCCATGATTTATGAGAAAGATGAGTTTACTGACGAACAGGCCAGTCTGTTTCTTGCATTTACACTATGCGAATCTCCATTTCATTGGGTTCTCAGCCTATTGGTTGAAACTGTGCACTCATGTGAGCACTTCTGTGATCTTATTGAAGACACGTTCCATCATTTTGATCCAGACCATCTTGACCATAAATTGTTACAATGACGGAAGGCTCTACATGAATCTGTTATTGATTTTTGGCAGTGCTTCTATGACTTACAGTTTCAAGCTCCGAGGAGCCAGATGAAGTTCGCTTATCTTTGGGACCGTTTGGAGTACTGCCTTAAGAAATAAACCTTCCAAAGAGGAAGCTTGATATCAAGCCTCGCTCAACATTCTTAATTGATGGAACTACACAATCTCATGTGGGAGCAGGCATTGTCTCAACGGACTGTCCGCCTCCCTCTCATTCAATAGTTCCACCATCACCCTGTGATGTTGAGGATCATGTTCACACACCTGTTCAACCTTCACATCCTTCCAACATCATTCCACACAATCTTCACGCAGATTTGGTTGTTAGTCCTTTGAGTTCTCATATGCATTCCTTTTTCGACCTCCGTCTTCGCACCTAGGTGTTCCTCTGAATGATGATGTCTTGTGTTCATCCATTTCAGACTCTCTACTTGTTGTAAATGAGGAACAACCCACTGACGGAGTTGGTGTTTCACAACCAACATGCACTGTCATTCATGAAGAGTATGAGTGGGAGCATGAGAATCAACACTTGGCGAAGGATGACTCCCTTCCGTCCGAGCCCCCTCCGTTCTTTCCTAACATCGTTGGTGAACCTTCCATCCATGATTTTGCATGTGTGTCTTCATCTATGGATGCACCCATTATTGATCTTTCGCAGGACACACCATATGTTAGCCCATCATCCAACAATGGAGAGGATCAATCATTCATTGAAAATCCACTTGATCTTTCATCTTCTCTTTCTAGAAATGTAGAGGGTGAACATCCTTCTCATCTACCCCTCTGTGTGATTCATCAAATCATGAGGATGGCGACCAACATCCTAAATTTTCTGATCTTGGTTGTCGTGATCTCTTCACCTCATCATCCGATAACGATGTTGATTCACTCATTGTTAATCCGTCTAAGCCACTGGTCTATGGAGATCCATCTGTCAACAAAGTCAAAACCTGACAGACCGTTGAGGCACTTAAGCCTGAGATGATGGCTATGTTAGGTCGTCGATGTCCTAAGGTTGGTTTCGCTTTTGATCAGGAAATTGTTCAAAAACTCAAGGCTCCTCATCACTCATATGTATGCACTCAAGATCAATCTAACACTCAGATCACACTTCCTCCACTTGAATTGCATGATCCCATTGCTCATGCATTGGAGGAGTCCTCTATTGCAAGCACTCGTGCACGACGCAAGTTATCTTTGTTTCTTTCGTTTGCTTGCATGTCACAGTTTAAAGTGGCTTGTGCTTCAAAGTTGCACGTAGTGTCACAAAACACCATGATAAGTCCATGAACTTTCCGTCATGCACATGCACTCACTTATGTCTGGTGGGTACTTTGAAACATGAAGTGTGGTTGTCTTCACTGTTATATCTTTCTTGTATGCTAGTCTGCATAACTGGGTTACTCGTGGACCAAGCCTTCACCCACATGGGTCTACCAATGCACCGATGGTTGCATTGGAAGTATCACTTCACGTGATCAGGCCCATGCACCGTTAGTGTAGGGGTAGGAGTAGTGTTTGATTTCAGTTGTTTTCTTGCATGCTTGTTTACTTTTATACTTTGTTTGCTTGCTTTGCTCTCATTTTTTGTTCTGCTTTTGTTTGGATTTGTTGTTAGTTCATTCGCTTGTTTCGTTCGTAGGTTAGTTCACATGAAACCATGTGTGACTCATGAAATGAGCTGGGTAAAGTACAAGAGGGTTTGTACAACTATAGCTACTTGGTTATCTATCATCTTTCCTTTGTATGATGAACTTGTTACTCTTAGACCATAATACGTCGAAAGAAAATATGTACTCTTCAAAGTGAACCTTGGTGTAAACACAACGCTTGCGTGCTAACTAGTGTCAGCTTCTATAGTCAATTGTTTTTGGTTTAACCCTTTTGAGCTCAATCAAGTAGAGTAAGGTGAGGGGGAAAACCTTAATAGGCATGTCAGAGATATAATAAAATACTTCTCTCTTGGAACAACCTCCTTTGCTCTAAATAAGTCGGGATCCATCTTCTGCCTCTGAAATGAATAAGTGATATGCACAATGAAAATGAAAAAAAAAATGAAAAGTAAAAAATATCAAAATGAAAAATGAATAAGGTGAAAGAAGACAAAGGCTTCCTGCATAGGGAAGTGATGCAAGCAACTCCGTCAGGGTACTGACCAGGCTCGCTGGCAGCAGAGCCATGCTTGTGTTCCTATGTGACTCCACTAGGGTATTGTCCAGACTTGCTGGCAGTGGAGAAATACCAGAGATGAAACTAAGACTTTGATATACCCCTCGACCCCAAAAGAAACAACTGTGTTTCCTTAGCTTGTAATGTGTGTCAATCGACCAAGAGTCTGGAAGATGCTACATCTTACATCAAGCTAGTGTGAAGCCAAGATGAGTTGAGAACTGAACAATACTTCCGGAGGTGTTAGACTTGTTTACCACGAACAATGCCCATTCAAAGAGCTGGAGTTCTGCCAGTGTGTCGCCAAGTGTTGTTGCCGCTACAACCAACCTCCAAAATTTTTCCTTAGCCTGTTTTGGAGCCTCCCTACCAACCTTCACAACAACTTTCCTTGCTTCATCAAGTCCTTAAGCTTCAATGTCTTTCTTGCTCAAAGGCACCCTCTCGATCACAACTTGATCTCTTCCTTTCAAAGGTTTCTTACCCAATCTTGGTTCAGCTGTAGGCTGAGCAGCTTCGTAGTGAAACTTGCGCATTTTTGGAAGGCAACCAACCTTCCCTCCATGAATTGTGCAATTCCCTCTTACAGCCTATTGGGCTCCAGGATTTTGAAATCCTGCCAACCAACCCTCCCAGCAGGATTTGCACATTTTTTCCCATCAACAGGTTGCTCAGCCCAGGATTTGCGCAAATCTGGGAAGCAATCAGCTGCTCTGCCCATAAATTGCGCAATCCCCTTAGGTAGTCAGCCCAGCTTACAATAAGAAATGTGAATTTTTCTCTAGCATTCAAGCAGTCTCTTGCATGTGCAGCTGAGCTGACCGGTTCCCTCTGGGACTGAGAAAAACAGACTTGCATGCATGGTCTTATTCTCCCAAGGCAACATGTAAAGGCATCCCTTATTACAGGGATCTATGTTTAGTAGTTGGAGGTTACATGCAAGGAGAAATTCTGGAACCTCCCACCAACTGTCGCTTCCCCTAGATTTGTGGCATGCGTGTCACAACCTCGATGTTATCAAAACTCATCAACTAGAAACTGCAGAGCTCATTCCTCACATCAACCTTGCAGCTCTGACATCCCACATCACATCTAGGAGCAGTCAACACATTTAACTCAGCTGTTTTTGGGTAAGCTCGCTTCCCATGCCTTATGCTGCATTTCTATCGCTTTTTGTATTTTCACTTGTAGGAGTATTGTTTGATTTATTTCTTTGAATGATTGTTGTCATTTACATATATAATAGCTTGTCCTAGCTCCGTTTCAGTGTTCGTTTCTATCTCACTGTTGTCGCATGCATGAAACTATTTTCACAAATGTTCGCCCAACCAGCGAATTGCCTCACCCACATGCATGTTGATTTGTTTGTTGAATATTTCATTCATGTTTTTCATGCACTGTCAATCACTTCTGCTATTACTTAGTGTCGCCATGCATTCATCGACTTACTTGCTTTCGGTTGCCCGTCGGCGAGTCGGGCCGACTTTGGCCCGGTCTCTGCCTTCACCAAGGCTGCATTGCGCAATCTGGAGAAGGAAGGCTCACCTTCCTCTCCAAATTTCATATTCTGGCCTAGCATTGGCCTCCTAGACTGAATTGCGCATTTCTGGAGGTCAGTGGCTGCTTAGCCCAAAAATTTGCGCAAATTTGTTCCTGGGCCAACAGTCTTTCCTAGCTGAAATCGCGCATTTCGCAATCCCAACAGCCAACTGCCTGACTGGATTTTGCATGGCACAGTTCAGCAGTCAGTTAGTCTCTTAGTACCCCACACTGTGCCTTATGTAGTCTTGGTAGTTGGTCTCCTGACCTCCCGATCGAAATTGTGCAACCTTCGTGATCATTCCCCCAGGTATGTTGCAAGTCAGTTCTCATGTTCATTTTGGTTTTCAACTTACAGATTGCTTGCAATGTGTGTTGTCATGTCTCTAGGTATC
>APFE030412449.1:5646-64240 GCA_000404065.3 Pinus taeda
TGTTGTGCCCATGTAGTCCCCATATTGTTATTATTGTGCCCCATAGAAGCCCACTATTGTTATTTTTGTGCCCTTACATTATTATTGTTATGTCGGCTGTAATTACATTATGACCCCTTAGACTCATATATATAGAAAGGAGGTCTTGTCATTTGTATCATCCAAGAATTGTTCATTTGTGTAATGTAAAGGAGGTTGCCCCCTCGAAGAGGCTAATTTTGCGGGCGTTTATCTATCTTTCCTTCTATTTTGCGAGTTGGTTTCATAACATTCATGGCCATCTCCCTAGTTCCTATGGGCCCTAGATGTACCCCCTCCATCATTAAGGAACCCATGATTGTCCCAACCCCTAGTGAGCGATGAACTGCACCACCTCAAGGGGGTATCCACTACTACATATAATGTGTCATGCTCTCCATCCCCTAGAGCCTCGAGTAGTTATAAAGAAAAATCAATCAAAGGTAAAAGGCATATGAAGAAGGGTGGAAAAACAAAGGTCGGGGTAACTCATGAACAAAGATTTTCTCCCTCCTACATTCATATACCTAGGTGTGGGCTTCCCTTCTTATAACTAACCAATGTACCTTGACATGTGGTTTGGATGTTTCCCCTAATCCCCACTCCACTCCATCATTATATCATTTACCACCTACCTCTTAAAGGATGTACTATGGACATGCCATCCCCTTTACAGGTTGAAATCACCTAATAAAGTCCTTGGTTAACCCCTTTTGAGCTTGGAGACACTTGTACTTGTCAAAGCCACTATGGAAGGGCATGCCACCATGAAGTGCCCCATTAACCCCATAACTTGTAAGCATTATTACTTAATTATTATAATAATTTGTTGTATAGGCAAGGGAACACATTGGATCTTATGCAAGATTGCAGGTGGGTCTTCATTTAGGGCTTGGTCTCCCTATACGGGGTCTTAGTCCTACATAGGGCCACACTAGCACTTGTAGGGTGAGCGTTGAGAGCCATGGGCCTCCACCATAGCAAATAGCACTTCATGGATCCCCAACAGTGTTCATTGATTGCTCGTGTTCCACCTTTTGGATGAGGATGATGCCCCTAGTCCACCATGTCGAGCCGACTCCACAGTTGCACCATACACTTGGCAGATGCTCCAGGATGTCTCCTGCTGCAAATGGATGGTTTATGTCATCACTCCAACCCTTACAAATGGTCTACAGGCATATTTGATCCATTTAGAGACCCATGAGGATGTCCTTTTGCCCCCACACCCACTTAGGAGCACCACAGGTTCTTGATAGGAAACAAGAGGCCAACCCCTTGTCCACTATGCTTAGAGTCCTTTTCTTCATCATGGCACCCCTTGGACCTCATCAAGCCTCCTGAAAGGCCCAACAACTTACTTTGTTGATCATTTGACCCTCTTGAGAGGCTTATCTTTACATTAGTGAGCTATTTGGTGGGCTTGTCACCAAAAGTTTTGTTATTTTGCACATTATTTTATTTTAGGGGCTAAATTAGGCCTAATTAGCTAAATTGAATTCATTAGGAAGTGTACAAATAGATGAGAGGTGATTCATTCTCTCATCATCACTTGGATTGGATCATATTCTCTTATGATATTTTCACTATTCTCTTTGGAAGACGAAATTGGATGGATGGATGAATCTTCATGTTTGGATCTCTTCATTTTTGGCTTGGAGCTTCTGTATTGGCATATGATGATGATTGGATATGATTGTTCTCACATGTAAGTTCTCTTTTAATGTTGTTTTATCATTTCCTTAAGTCACATGCATGTTGCTAGGGAATTTTGCTACACTTGGTTGAAATTTGTTGCTTTTCTTGTGTGAAATGGTGAAAATGTGTCTTTTTATAGTGTTGAATCATGTCATGGGCCGTGTTTGAATAAGTGAATGTTCCTAGAGATATTTTTATCTTGATAAGTCATCACATATTGCACATCGAAGTATAAAGACCTTGAAGCGATTGTCCCATGCCCTGATTGCCATGCAAAATTGTTCTAAAGGCCTCCTTGATGAAGTGAAACCATCCCAAACATTGGAATCTTCTTGACTCCATTTCTCCTAAAGGATTATGCATTGTTCCTCCATTGGTGATCACCCTAAAGCATATTTTTCTCACCTTTCTCTCTTTTTTCTAGGTCTAGCCTACATAGGTCACCTAGGGCATCAATTATCCTTCTATTAGAGGTCCGGGGAGCAGGCTTCCTTGAGCTTGATGAACCTCACTTTCCTTTCTTTTTCTTTTCATGAACAACAAAGCAGATGGCTCTCCTTCTGCATGCCTTTGACTCCTTCCCCTTGAGATCATCTTGGGTTCTTCTTGAGTGCATTTCTAACTAGCTCATCAAATGACTGGAAATAGTTGTTATTGCTTATGGTGTTAATGAAGGTTTCCCAGATAGGAGAGAGAACTCTAAAGGTTACCAACACCAACTCCTTGTCAGGTACAATTTCCCCAACTCTCTGCAATTTATCTTTAAGACGAGATATCCTCATGATATAGGATTGCACAGATTCTCCTTTATTCATTTTCATGTCTTTGAGTTGATCTTTCAAGGAGATGATTTCATTGAAATTGTTGACCTCATACATGTCGGCTAGCTTATCATACATATCCTCGGACTTCTTCAAATTTCCAACAACAATAATTTTCTTTGCTTTTGACTCACCTTTCTTGTATTTGTTCTTGGCAGTGACCGGAGCATTTTTGGGGGCTCGGGAACTTTTCCTTGTATGTACTCCAAAACATCATTGTCATCCGATATGATTTCTAACCTAATATTTCAAGCAGCAAAATTTGATGAGTCTCTCAGCGTCTCAGCTTCCTTGAAGTATGAGGTAGTCACCTTGACCTGTTCAGATAGATTCCTTCAACTTTTTCAAAGATGATTGTTTTAGCTCATCTTCTTTGGGCTTGTCCTTCACCTTAGCTCTAATACCATGCTAGTTTTTCCACTACTCTATGCTATATCAATTACTTTAGCCCAATTCATTTCTTCAATAAGCAATCTTTTCAATAATAATTACTTCTTCCATTAACAAACAGTAATTGAAGACGGAACAGTAAATGCAATGACGATAAGAGACAATCAAGAGCATCAACAAGAGACACCAAATTGCTCAAAGACCAAGAAAAAACCCCACAAGGGGGAAAACCCTTTGAAAATTCTTCTTCTATTAGATTGTCTCAAAATGTTCAGCAGAGAGTACAATGAGTCAAATCCATAAACAAGAGTCAAAGTCAAGGCTTTGACTTTTCCAACAAATCAACCATCCAAGATCCAATATGCCAATGATGAAAAAGTCAAACATGGTCAACTTCATAAAGTGCAAATTTGAAAAGTCAACAGCAGTCAACGTGCCCTAACCAGTTCACAATTCTGTGGCCAAAGTGCTCCAATCAGACTCAGTCAAAGGTCAAAAAGTGCAGCCTCAAGTGCTGGTCAAACAGAAGCAAAAACAATCCAAAAACATGCAGTCAAGCCCAGTCAACGGAGAGATAAATCCTGCGGTCAGATCTGCAGTCAAAGCCTGTGGTCAAGGCAGGTCAAAGTGCTCCAATCACCTTTCTGTGCCAAATAATGCGGCCTAATGAGACAGAGATACCCCAGAAAAATCAAACTAGAAAGATGCCAAATGATCCTTGGTCAACACTGGTCAAAGTGTAGATGAACTTCAGATTTTTGGCCTCGTGAAATTGTCCTCCTTCCTACTCGCACGTGTGCAGAAAAGAGCTGCCTCAGACCTGTACAAACTAATCAGATTGAGAGAGAGAAGATGAGATGATGTTGTGATGTCCAAATGAGCTTGAGGTCACTTGTATTTATATGTGTCGGAGGAAGGATCATTTAGCTTCTAGGCCGACTTGAACAAATGTGCCATTGTGGGCTTGACTTTAAAAATACACTTTTCCTTATCCAAATTCAGTTGCTTCAAAGGTCAATTTTGGTTCTCTCGGAAAGAGGAATCTAGTCCAACAATTGGAAATTGTCACTGAACTGCCAATTTAACACTCACTTGACCCCATATGCCCTATGTATTATTAGACATCGGTAACACCTTATAACCACTACAGAATCTATACAGGAGACTCATTTTATTTCTGCTCTACAAATCTGGAAATCACAGAAACTCACCATATTCCAGATCTGCCCTAAGAACTAGAAGTCTAGATACACTGTTTTTCATACCTAAAACCTTGAGTTGAGTTTGAAGCTATAAAACTGCAAGTTGAACCCTCTAACAGCATACTTTAAGACTCAAGAGCAGATTTATATGTCCCTTAATCTTTCTCTTGGTGCTGGAAATTATATTTGAAGAAAGCTGTTACTTATCCATTTGTCTTTCACTTTGCTAAATTTGAAAATTCTTGATTCATTACAGCCATAAATTCACTGGTTGCTAAGGTTAAAATCAGATCTATAAAAAGACACAAAATCCGTACTTATTGATTTCACAAACAATTCATGAAAGCAGATCCATATGTGTGTACAAATCTGTCTGCCAAACAGCCAACAGAACCTTGAGATTGTACCTTCATCACTGATCATTTTCAGCCCATAAACACAAGTCATACTTATCATCCCATTTGAATAGGTTGATGTATATAGACCAATATTTCTCGAATAAAAAGAAACTAAGTGGATTGTCAACTATACCATCACAGAGAGGTCAATCATCATACACTTGAAGAATATATAGAAATAGGGAAGCCAACCTGGTGGTGATTGTAATTCCTCAGAAAGTGGGAGAAGAGGGTGCAAAGGTGACAATGGTGACTCATTTGTCCTTTCACCTGGTGGAGCCTTTGCACATAGGGTGTGAGATCAAGTGGTAACAATTGGATTCATTGCCAGGGGAAAAGTTCATTTCCTGGAAATCAAGAAGATAATGCTTTGACAGACTTGATAAGTGTCTCTAAATCTTTATCTAAAACACTCATCTGGTGAGTCCGCAAGATGAAACTTCACATCATAAATACTATACAAGGAGTTCCTCCCAGAAGCTTTCTCCAAGATTTGTTGATCCAGAGAATGTTTATAGGAAGAGAATCAAGAGATGTTCTCAAGCTCCCTTGAATAAGAATCTTGAAATCCTTGGAAATATAAGAGTTTTATTTGTTGAAAGCTCAGAACAGCCATATGTAAAGAATATTTATTATGCTCCAATCCAAGGATCCCCACATAACATGCCATAGAAGTGTAATACGTGGCTTCCAATTTCCAAAATTTGTTGGCAACAATGCAATTAAAATTGAAAATCATTTAGCCAATTTTCATGATGAAGTTGGTGAAGTTAGCGTACATCAAGAAATTATTTGCTGCCTTTAGAAGAAGATTTAGAGGCCTTACAGACAACAGTATAAGGAGTCGGCAAGATTTTTGTTGATGTTCAAAAATAAGTTCTTTTTGTCATTTTGTTGTCCTTAGTTTTCCCTATATTTACTCCTAGAAGCCTACCATAGCCATCATTTCACAATCCTATGCTATCATTTGTGCATAAAAACCATATATGAGCTACAGTGGTTACGGGTGGAGAGTTTCAAGGAAATAATGTCCATCTTTCTATATCCTTGTATGTTTATTTATAAAAACAGTTCAAAGTGTCATGGTTGTGGAAACTGACATATTCTGCAGCTGCTCTTCCTTTCTGTAGCCAAATCGCAGGTTATCATATTTCCAGATGTGGTCCAGCAAAACTAAAAATTGAGGGATGTGGCAAAAGCCAAGGAGATGGTTTTCCACCTATGGAACGCAGCCAAAAAACATCCATGTCATCATCAAAGCTCGTTCAATGTCTCAGTCAAACAGTCTTAAGCAGTGGATAGAGTAACATGACAGAGCATAAGTTTGTTAGTGCAGTATGATGGATTAGATCCCACAAAATCGAGTTATGTAATCTACAGGAGAGACTCATGCTCTCATCGTGAATCTCTCATATCAGCAACTCGATCCTTATATCCCATGTAATCTGTAATTTAGTTATTTTGTCCTAAAGTAAAGCAACTCGATCCTTATATCCCATGTAATCCGTAATTCAGTTATTTTGTCCTAAAGTAAAGCAACTCAATCCTTATATAATCTGTAATTCAGTTATTTTGTCCTAAAGTAAAGCAGTGGAACCCTCAAACAATTAATGTCTTTTAACTTTATAAATACCTGTGATTCCTTCGATGGAAGCAAGTCTGATAGATGGAAACACTTTGTTTTAATATAACTCTGTTTACTGGTAATTTATTCTTCTAGCCTAATAGAACTAAATTCCAGTAAGGAAAAATGTTGCACAAGTAATGTACTTGCATAACTTTGATGAAAACAATTACAGCTACTTGCTCGTTGCTGAAAATAGCACTACCATCATGAGAACGGTTCAATAAAACTTCACAGATACGCTTCAACTCTGACAATATAGAAGTAGAAAAATCGGGTGTACAGTATAAACAAGTGGATTCTAATCTCAAAAGTATTCAATTAAAAACGCAGTTCATCCAATTCTAAAATATTATCACATTACCTGAGGTGACAATGCTCTAAGTTGTCCGAACTTGAGTTTCATAACATCCCCACACACTGTTTGGACTCGTTCATCACAATGAGATGAAGGCACCTTCACCTTCTGTTCTGAAAACCCCCAATTTTATTCACACACGCATGAGTATCCTCCTATATTTTGCAGTAATCAGATCTTATACAAGCTGCATATACTGGACACTGAAAGAACATCATCAGAATGTGCTTGACAAAATGAGAAGTGCCAAAGACGCACCTTTACGTCAACCCCAATAACTGCCCCACCCTTGCTCAAAGGACCCAAGTTCTGGCAAGCAACCTGGATCAGGGATACACAGAGATACAGTTACATCGTATGATACGTGTGAGACCCACCCCACTAGGAGGATATACTATTCAGAGGAATAGGTTCTTTAATACCTTGAAATGTGAATATGGCATTTGTAATCTAAAGAAACTCTTAAACTCTTTGATAAGTTAGATTCAAATAAAATGTGATTAGCTTAAACTTTTGTCACTAATGTTATTGGGCATTTGGCTAGTTTCGTGTCAGTAGGTGCTTAGTATGAATTCCCCTTGACGAGACACAGTAAACTATGCCAACGGGTTAACAAGGAATGCCATCCATAGACGTGGCAAGGTATCCTTTAAATTTTCCAAATACAAAATTCCTTCGGGAAAAAAAGGACTGAAATAAAGTAAAATGAATTCTGGAAAATGTTTCAAATTAAAACACAATAAATCCTTTTGAAATAAAATGAATTCTGCAAAATGTTCAAATTTAAACACACTAAATCCCTTTGAGGTAGGCAACGTCTTGTTTAAGATATCACCAAACGCAGTAGTTTCTAATTCAAATGTTTTAACATAATGAATATATTTAACAAAACCAGCGAAGTAAATCAATCCTGAAAAATAGCCTTACTGTGTTTTCGTATGCGAAATGGCCCTAATCCAGAAAGCAAATAAATTGCAGGAGAAAAAATACAATATGATTGAATCGGCAATGCCTCGGTTGAATGAATTACTTGTTAGAGCAGAGAAAGAACCATAAACTCAAAATTCTAGCCCAAATGAAGGAATACATTGACAGCTCAGCGAAAAAACGGAGTAGACGGCATTCCGAAAGAAAATTACAACAAAATTGCAACGGAGTGAATTACAGCGAAAATTGCAATTGGCATTCGTGTACATTAAAAAATTGCATGTACCTGTAACCAAGCACCAGGAGCACATCCCAAGTCCAAGATGGAGGCCCCAGGCTTTATAATTTGAAACTGTTTCTGTATCTGCAAAAGCTATACGATTCCATGGGCACCCTACCATCAGCCAATTTCAGATATAACCTAAAGGAAAAAGAGTCAAATATAATATGAAGCTAAAATTAAAATTATCTACAGAGATACCTTGAAAGCAGATCGAGCTACAAAGCCAAGACGCTGAGCCTCCCTGCAGAAGAAGTCGGGAAGTCCTGCCCCACTCATCCTATCTCACAGTTATTGCTTTGCTCTTGCGTTTTCGATATGATTTGTTTCACGTATGAGAAAGAGTTTTCGATAGGCAAAACCAGTAGGTTTGTCCGTAGCAAAAGCCAACTCCTTTCCATCCAATATTCATCCCAACTGAGTATAATAATTGGGATACATTGGTCGTCTTCTTATTATTTCTATTCCAAGGGCAATCGCTGCAAATACCTGTTTCTGCTTTTTACGTTTATATTGATCTGTAAAATTTTCTATTCCAAGGGCAATCGCTGCAAATACCTGTTTCTGCTTGTTACGTTTATAGTGATCTGTAAAATTGATAAAAAGGTAATGAAGACTTATAATAAGTGTGAACTATAACGTCATTTATGACTCTCGGATGAGCTTAAATCAGAACCTAACCTACAGCAATTCATAATTACATAAAGAAGTTTGGGAAGAATGATCATGTATTTTTTGTATTTTTGGAATAGGGGATTTGGAAAAACATTTCATTTTGAAATGTGATGCTTTTAGACACTTACAGTAGTACTTTAACATTGGTTGTTTGGTACTATTTTTTAGTGAGGGCATTATTAGCAGGTTGGGTCAGTGTATCATTAATTTGAATATTAAGAGGATTGAATTACAAAAGGCAAAAAGCAGGGAAACTAGTGGTCCCATAATGATCTGATTTAGAATATTAGTTGCATTGTTAAGATCTTCCTCAAATTATAAACAAGATGTTTTCATTGTGCTTAAGGATTCATCAATTTTTGCAAGTGAAATGAAGAGTTTTTATGTTAATTTTATGAGCAATTTAAAATAAATGACAGCAACATAAACATATATAGAACACTATCAAAAACACATTACAATAAGCACATGATAAAAGAGTTCGCCTTTCTTGGGCTACGTCTCCTTGGTCCAGCTTCTAATGGTTTGGGCCTCTTTATTATGTTCAAAAGTGTAAAAAATTGTATTTACAATGCTCAAATAATTCTGAAACCTGCTCCAATCAGTCGAGGATACTCAAAAATGACTATCTAGCCTCATTTTGCATCCAATTTATTAAAAAATTTAAAGAAGTTATGATCTTTCCTTGTTTTCCCACTATTCATTCCACAAAATGCTCCACATTCGACAGAAACCCATAATTTCGCTCCAAAAATCCGTTAACCGAGCGAGAATTTAGCCGTTTGGTGGGCCTTAATCCATTGGCATCGGCTCTCTTATCGCAATCGGTGGAGTTCTGCGGGCTTATGGTCTGTGAACAAGGCAGGCAATGTGCGATTGCGATATTGGTGAACCCGACGGGACATTAAACTGCAACCTACATCCTTGTCGCATTCGAGATATTGCAATCGGTGGAGAACCGGTGGTCTCATCAACTTTTGGAGATCATGCTAGTGACACACCATCAACTAGTGGTAGTAAAGTTCACGGAAAGAAGGGTAAAGTTAAGTTTCCCTGTAGGTTATGCGAAGGGAATCACTCCATTCACCTTTGTCCTATCTGAATGAAGCCCAAAGTGTTGGATAACCATCCTGCTTCTCCGCAACGACTTCCATCTAGTTACAAGAGACTCTCCCTTAATCCTTCACTAGTTGATGAAGTGACTGACCCAAATCAATCGTCAGTCAAACCCACTCTCTCTTAATGTGAATCCCATGGGTCTATACCTAACCAATCATAGGTTGAGGAAACAGTTGACCCAAGTTCACCTTCAATTAATCGTATCTTTCTCGTAGAGAGTGAGTATGATACCACTCAGGTTCTTTTCGTTTCTTCAAATTCCAATGAGCATGGAGGTAACCTTCCTATTCCATCAAGACAAGAGGAAAATCCTCATGTTCTTGTAACTCAAGGGGGGAATTCTCTCGTTCTTACAGTACCCCCTCCAAGTAGTTTGGTCACTTCCTTTGATTGGGGCAAGATATCGTCTTCCTTCTTATGTGCCTTTCCAGATCATAGTACAAGTTTATAATATGATTGTATCCGACACTATTATAGATGAAGGTGCATCTGCGAGTATCCTTTCCTCCACTGCTTGGCAAACACTCAGTTCGCGCCACTTGTGCTTGTTACCCAGAATCTGTTGGCTTTTAACAGAGGAACCAGTCAACCATTAGGGATCCTTCCTCAATTGCCTATTACTTTGGGAGAAAAAATTGTTTATCTCAGTGTGATGGTATTCCCAGGCCCTTTAGAGTACAATTTACGTCTTGGGCGCGACTATGTTTATGACATGGGAGCTATTGTTTCAACACTCTTTCGAGTGATGTGTTTCTCGCATGAAGGTAGAATTGTCACCATTAACCAACTTTTATTTCTCGGTCCAAATATGGCTCCCAGTCAACCATCTTCCCTAAATGGTCCTTTTGTCCCAATGGTATCTTGCCCACCACGGGTCAATTATGTGGCAACTCGTTCCAAGCCTACATCAACTGATGATCAATATTTTAATGTTGTGCACTATGTACTAGGGGCATTGGAACTAGATCTCTCTAATGGATTCCTTGCTACATATCCCTTCCAGAGCGTTCTTCTCCCATCTGATGAGAACCTCTTGGAATTCATGACCTCTTATGGGTCGTGATCAAGGAATCATGAGGATAGTTCCTTGTCTTGTGTCAAACTCGTTAAAAAATGAAACTAGGAATACGAGGTTGGTTCCTGGTCTTGTGTCAAACTCGTTAAAAAATGAAACAAAGGGAATGCGCATAGTTCCTTGTCTTGTGTCAAGCTCGTTAAAAAATGAAACAAGTCCCAGAGCATAGTTCCTTGTCTTGTGTCAAGCTTGTTAAAAAATGAAACAAGGAATCTGAGCAAAGTTCCTTGTCTTGTGTCAAGCTCATTAAAAAATGAAACAAGGTTCCCTGGAGCAAAGTTCCAATTCGAGTCTTTGATTAGATCTCGTAAAATCCCAATCAAGTCTTTCACTTTATCTCGTAAATGAACCTTCATTCCATCCACCTGATAGCCACAAGTAGTCTACTTGGGTGAATATAATGAAGCTTGGGGGGCATGCACCTAGAATCAATTCATCAAGCTGGGGGCATGTAAACCAATTCTAAGCATAGTTTTTTGTTTCAAGCTTGTGTATAAATGAAACTGAATCCAAGCATAGTTCCCTGTGGTTCAAGCTTGTGTAAAAATGAACCCATCTCCATTTTAACCCTCGTGATTGCCAGTGTATCGGCCTCTTCCGTCAGATGAGCCTTAATTTTTCTCTGTCCATCATCACTATTTGCTTGGCCGATCATACTCTTTCACTTGGTTGTTTACCCTTTTTGAGGAATAGTTGCAATGAGTGGTCTTATTAGCCAGCCTCTTCACATAAATCAACATGTTTTGAGAAGTTCCAACATCATCGAAACTAGTTGCTATTCAAGACACCACTCGTTCCTCTAAGTGAAGTCCTCTTTAAGCTCTTTTCAGACTCTCAAAATATGAAAAGATTGTCGAGCACTTGTCCTTTTCAGCTCGTAAATGGATTGGAAATGAGATCTACTCAGTATAAGTTTAACCCTTTTCCAGACTGAGATAAACTATTTACGAAAAAGGAATATGTTGATCGAACATGGTCAATAGGTTCTCTCTTGTATTATTTTACGCTTTTTCGGACTTAGGAGACAAACTTACAAAAAAGAACTTGTGGATTTTTCTTTGTGTCCCTTTTCAAACTCTTTAAACATGAAAAGGATTGAGTTCGCATTATCGTTAAACTTGTTAAAACATCAAATAGCGACAAACTTGTCCATCATGACAAGACCGAGTTTCACCTTCGCTAGGCTCGTTAAAACATCACATAATGATGGATTCACCGAAAGGGTGGAATTATACTACAAGCATATGTTATCCTCCTCAAGCTTGTTAAAAAATAAAGAGGTACTAGTCAGCAATGACTGGGGAAAATGGGAAAAGGGATAATCACTTTATGGTAGCAAGTCACTCTTGAACATGACACTTTCACTTCATCTCTGTGACTATTTGGGTTAGGTTATCTGCTTGATGGTTATCATATCTATGGTCTATCACACCATCCATTACTTTGGTTTTGGGTCAATGTTGCCAATTCATTCAATGTCACCGACATGTTCAAGAGAAGTCACTCAGTAAACTTCATCCTTTGCAATACTCATAAACCTTCATTTTCATGACTGCCATTCCTGAACCTTGTGTCGTCAGTCAAATCCTGTCTTCAAAATCATTACATTCATTTCGTGTCGTTGATGGGGGATACATCAAGGCCCTCCTGCGACGAGTCGCTTCTTGTTGACATAAGCACATTATCCAAGAAGTTGACTTAGAAACACCCTTCTAGTACCTTGAGGCTTGCATACATCAATGGCAAGTTTCTCGCTTCCGACGACAGGTTGACATCACTGGCCTTCAACCAAAAGACTTTGTATGGTGTTCGACATCAAAACATCTATTCACATCATGCAGAATGTACTGTAGTACCTTGAGAATCATTATCATTATTGGTGATTTCTCTCGCGTCTATTAATGGCTTACATCATTGGCCAGTAATCAGATGGTGTCTTCCCATGTTCGACTTCAGATCACATTTTCACATGGTTAGACTCGTACTTGAGCGAATGATTGGACAAGATAGAAGACCCCGAATCTAGTTTCATCTGTTCGGGCTGCGATTTCAGGAGAGTACTAAATCATCTGTACAATGGCTTTACACGGATGGTCATCCTACCATGGGTCTATATTTGTAGACGACTATCTATGTACATGTAATGAAAAGTTTATATGCTGAGTATGGGTATGCCTTCCCTAAAAAATTCATGAAAAGTTCAAAATACCATGATATTATGTATTGTAATCGATGCAGGTAACCGTGTGCTTCAGATCCTCTTTGTCACATTGTAAAGTATATCAGTTGAAATTATCATTTTTCGACTTCATGCTTTAGGGGGAAATTGTTACAAGCCTATTTGGGCACATCACTCCCGACATTTAGATCGGTACTACTAGGGCTCATCAAACCCTAATTTAGTTGTTACATGCCCTAGACAAGTCATCACACTGAATGCTTCCTTCCATGAAAATTTCCTAGCCTGAAGCCTTGCTGAAATGCCTCTTTGGGACACCAGCGCAACCTTGGTCAGGGGTAACTATGCTGCAGAGCAGGCAGGCCCATTCTAGCTTTGCACTGTAGTGCACTTAGGCCCTCTTTGACCTACATTGGGCGATATTGAGCGAAATTTGCATAGGGTTATGGGAATATTCCTTGATTCTAGATGTTTCGAGAAGGATCCCATTTCTTATCTCCTCCTATGAGCTCGAAATTGGATAGGCTAAGGATCCATTAACCTCCT
Organism: Pinus taeda; assembly: GCA_000404065.3. Classification (NCBI taxonomy): domain Eukaryota; kingdom Viridiplantae; phylum Streptophyta; class Pinopsida; order Pinales; family Pinaceae; genus Pinus; species Pinus taeda. Next base: position 18,957 of record APFE030412449.1, read on the forward strand.
ATCCTCTCATCCCTTGCTCCATGGAAACTAACTCCAAGTTTGGAAGGCCATTCAATACCCTCATTTATGAAAAAACCACCTCCATTTCCTATAAATTGAGCACTCATCATAGTGATCAAGGGGCTAGAATATGAAGTTTGTAAGGAAATTTTGTTGGTTTGAGAATTGAGTTCATGTTAAGCAATGTTATGCTGCTGGATTGGTGTGATTTTGATGTGGCGAGGGTTGGAATGAAGCTGGAGGAATGGCATAGGATCGAACTGCATTGGGTGATACTCTTCCTTCTACATTAATAAAGAGTTTATTCCTTTTCTCATATTATTGTTCATATCTATGATGATTATGTGTTTAAATGTCTTCGATTCCATTGTTTTATAATAGATAGATCATGTATGCTTTGATCATTTCTTGTTTCTATTTCTCTTGATACAGGTACCTTTTGAGCGGATTTAGTTCAAGTGTGAGCAATGGGAGCGATTCAAAAGAGATCAAGGAAGTGAAAGACTACAAGTAAGCTCCTTTATCTCATCTATCTACTATAGGAAAAGGTTAAACTACTTTCTTTCTGTTGTTCTAGGTGTAGCTACCCACCTAGGGAAAATGTGTTTATCCGTAGATGCAAATTCCATATAACATGCATGACTAACTATTAAAACTTATATGCATTAACTGGTTTTGATTTAAGCTTATTGCAAGTTGTAAACAAGTGTTTATGGTAGTTACTTCATGTATCGGTTTGTTGGTAACAATACACTGAGGGGATTGGAAATGTTTGGATGGTTACCGTAACTGTTATTGGCATATACACATGAATGAATATTTGTATATACTTTTATGCATGACAACATGTATGCATGAAACTAAAATGATTGCAAAAGCGAATACTTGTTTAAAAAATGCATATTTACGACTAACGTTTCTAATGGGATTAGGCAGGGGTAGCTTAATGGCAACAAGAAAACATGTGAAGGTAAAACATTGCAATCTAAATTGAAACCGTAAAGGAGAAAGTATAATGTTATGATATGCATGATTGTGTTATTTCAAAATCAGAATGTATACCACCTATATGTCAGTTATGTTTCATGTCCATCTACATGTTGTGGACCCATGCTCAGGGTCAAATATGAATGCATGATGTACATAAATGTTTATTTTGTTTGAATGATAATGTGCATATGGTTTACTATGTAAATTAATGTGGGAGAGAGTGCTAAAGGATAATTTCACATGCCAGACAATTGTGGATAGTTTTGAAAGGTCAAGAGGCCTTGGGTTGATGGCGGTTGCTTGCCCGGAGGGGTTGATAATGCTTGCCTACCCGGATTTACTCTCCCTAGAGATAAATGATCTCCATAAGGGAAAAGAGTTGGCCAAGATGGTGAGAGGGGAAAAGCCTGAGGCAACTTTGTTGATTTTGGAGCCTGTTGGAGGAAGCCAAAAAATTCCTCATATACGGATGTTGTCGGAGGAATAGTAAAGATGTTGCCAAGAGGAATCCTATATTGAACCCTACGAGGTCATTGGAATTCTTGAGTTGGTTGGCCAGTGGAATTCTAGACTGGACCTGGTATGGTCTCTGTTAGAGAGCTGTCTAGATGTGACAATGACTCGTTCTGGTTGTGGAAACCAATTCCCATTAGTTGGGAGGAGTATTCTTTTGCCTACTGTAGTTCTCATAGTAGAACAAATTAACTAATCAGTTATGTGTTGTGTTAAAAATGATTTTTCTATATAATTGTGTAAATATTTTATGTACATCTTCACAGAAAAATAAACCTAGTGCTCGATAAAGAATTATTGGAAGTGTAGTTCCTTTATTGTATTTCCAATCTTGTGAATGTATTAGCAGGGGCTAAGACAATATGCACTTGGTGCCGTTATTGATTATTTTGATGATTAGAGAGCTAGGTGCTCTCTGAGTACTTTTAGAAGTACTGACACGGTGCGCTGGTTGCAGTGATTTATCATTTTGATGATTAGAAGGTTGGTGCTCTCTAAGCACTTATGGAAGTATTGTGGTTTAAATATTCTTGGCATTGTATGAATAATTAATAGTTAAGAGTATTTGATTTGATTGAAAATGTTGTTACTAATGTGATTATGTTGACTTTGTTGATCATATATTACAGGGTGCTTATCATGGAAGCTGTGAAACCATGTGCAATTGAAATTATTGCAAGTTAACCACGATTGTCAAGAGAAATTAGTAAGTAATGGTAAGTTGGTATAGATATTTTGTTATGTCTCTATGAATTTGAGTAACGACTAATTGATGGAAAGAAGAACTTGCATATTTTTGTAGTTACAATGCTTCTTCTTCTTCTTCTTCTTCTTTTTCGTCTGTAAGTATTTCTTGGAAACGAAATTCCGCATTTTGAAGGCAAAGTATTATTTGGTATAGATATTTTGTTATGTCTTTATGAATTTGAGTAACAACTAATTGATAGAAAGAAGAACTTGCATATTTTTGTAGTTACAATGCTTATGACTTTTGATAAAATGTTTTGTTTTGTTTTTTTTTGTTTTTTTTTTCTTCATCTATAAGTATTTCTTGGAAACAAAATTCCGCATTTTGAAGGCAAAATATTCCATTTTGTTAGGGTTTTGTGCAATTGCGATTTATGTAACTAATTCAAGGAGGTTCTTACCCATCTGTCTCAATTGTTAATACGAAGGAGATGAGTTGAATTGGAAAACAAAAGTTAGTTCATGGTTTCATGAATGCATGTAGAGTGAAAAACACAGTGGGGTGATTAGACCAAATTTACGATGATAGTGAGGTTCTGTACCCATTGTTAACAATGAAGTGACCCACCTCTAACTCTGCCAAAATTCCACGCTGGAGCTTGAACACACAAGGTACTTATGACTTGCCAACAATTGAATCTGAAAGAAAAGCGTTGAACAGAGAGGAGGAGGCATTGGGGTTTGTTTCCTCCTTGGGAGCCGAGAGCATATTAAAACGTGTTGTAGCACTATGGTTTGGTGAGAATTTCTGAGCGTACTGGTACTTCATTTTAATAGTTGCTTGGAATATTTATACAAGTGCGCACTCTCTTACCTTAACCCTTGCACTGTTAATTAAATATGCATGCATTTTGAATGATAGATTTCGTTGCATTCTGCTTCCTGTGCCTTGAGGTATGATGGTGAAAAATAGATTCTTAGAGATTGGAAACGCAAAGTTAAAATATTTATTCATAATTACTCTGAATATATATATATATACACACCGGGTTGCATACTCCAACTTTGGTAGGGTAAATTACATGAATAGGCACACAATGTGTTATTCTCATTTGGTTTGCAAGGGATACTATTTTATATATATGGCGTAGCAACGGTCAAATTAATAGTAAGATTATTGACCTTTAATAATATATCACCAATGCATCATGATAATAAAATATGCATAACATTGCAATGATTAATACATTTGAGTTTTAAGTTCACAAAAAATAGAGAAAAAAGTGGTTTACTTAATGTTTAAGATTATGTATTTTCATACGAATAGACTTGCTCCCATAATACTTAAGCATGCATATGAATTTTTGTGTAAACGATAAATAACCATGTAATTTTCTTGAAAGAGAATATGTGATTATTTCACTAAAATTCTTGAGAGAATATCTATTTACATAACGTTTGACTTCTTCAAAAAGTAACATGTGTTTGCATGTTCTAATTGTGTTAATGTTAAAGACATTTTTGCATACAAACATGGTAAAAGTAAAATTGATTAGACTGGTCTTTAGTAAAAACATGCACAAAATTATCATTTACATAAAATATTAGCCATGTTATATTATAAACCCTGTATAGTAAAAGATAAATTAGTTGTACTAATTCTTTGGAAAGAAAATATAGGAGTTCTTGTTCATTAAACAATAATAACCAAGATTATTTTCCTGGAAACTTGCTTATGAATCATGTGCATATAGAAAAGAATCCATGTTAGTTTTAAGAAAAGGTTGTGTGTCTGTATGCGTAGAAGGAATGTCAATTGTGTTAAAAGAACACATGTTTCATGCACAAAAAGATTTAAGAAGTCATGCTATTTTTCATAAAGAATGCATGTGAACTTTGTTTGAGCTTAATTGTATTAGATTTTCTTGATAAGAAATATGCACAGATAGAATTATTTCTTTGAGAGAAAATAAGTTTATCTGCATGCATAAAATAGAAATACTATGCTTGATATTTCTTGAAAATAAATATGTTATTTTCTTGCACTAAAAAGAAACTAGAAATATTGTGTTTGATCTCTTGAAAGGAGATATGATCTTTACAACCATGAGATTTACACCTATAATGTTGGATTCTTTGAAAAGAAGTATGCATGGAGAGTGTATGATTATTAAGTTAGACCTTGGAAGAGAAACAAAGTAATCACATGCAATAAGTGCATTAGCTTTCCTTCGAAAAATGCATATATCCGCACGTAAGAAATAATAACTAACATATTAGTTTCATATTAGAACGAGACTTGTATTTGCATGTACAATAGACTTTGTAAATAACTCTACCTTGGGAAATATGCTTTTGGAAAAAGGGACTTGCATTTGCATGCATAATAGTAATAATAATAATATCTATTGTATTGGAAAGATTACTTAGTTGCATGGGCAAAGAAGACATTGAGGGGCTGACTTTCTTGAATAAGTTTTATGTAATTACATGAACGAAAACACAAAGCTAAGAGGCTAGTACCCTTTAAATGAAAATGAATGATTACAGTGGTGTTCCTTAGAAAAAGAACATGTGCTTGTTCGAGATAATGTGGTATTTATTTTAACATGCTTTGCTAATTATTTCTTTATAATTAATGCTTGAGTAGTATTGTTAGAAGAAGCATGTTGCATTTCATGTATGCGCACGAATAGATGTTGAAGAATCACTATTAAGATTGATTAGTGGCTAATTAATATTTTGTCTAATCATGATATCAAAGTTTGGTGACAAAAATAATGGCACGAAAGGATGGTGACTTGTGAAAAGGATAGATTATGTATAACATTGTGGCAGGTAAAGAACTAATGGTCCATGTTGATCAGTGCACATTGCAAGATGGTCCACTGATGGAACCACGAGGGCACAAAGTTATAAATATTTAAGATTTGTGGGTCAATGATATCATAATGATTGTAATATCTTTTAACTATATATGTTGTATTTAATTTTTCTTGTAAGAGTTTATGACGATGGTTAAGGGATGGACTCCTTTATAAGCCATTGAGTGAGGGGTGAACACCCTCAAGAGCATTTAATAATAAAATTAAACATTTGTTGGTTTTCATCCTACGGGGTTTTCAAGGTATATCAGTGTCTAATGTTTCTTATTTGTTAATTTATGATGTGGATTCCTTGCATGTGATCCAAGTGGCTCCAGAAATAGAAGCGGCCTTGAAAAAACTCAAAAATCAAAGTCATCGCATTGAAGTGAAACTAGGACTAGATCGTAGTGCTCATCATATTGATTCCAAAAGCCTGAACGACACTCAAATCCAAGTTCATATGCTCAAGATATTCGTGATCAAAGTTCTAGTCAAACTAAGCCAAGTGGCAGTCACTAATGAAGCAACAATTTGGCAAAGGGTCGGTGCACGAAATGTGGCAAGTAGAACATGAATGCATGAACATGCTCGGTTGAATGGTCGGAATCGACTACAAGGATTGGCAGTAGCAACGAAAGAAATTGGAACATGCAACAATATGTTGGTAAAGCACTTCAGGAGTAGGGCCATTGTGGGACACTGGTACCCAATAGTGTCCATTGATTTCCATGAGCATGATATGATCGGTATGATCATTTTGAGGTAGGTGTATGCCTTGGGTTTTGTATCTTCTGATGCGAGGAATCCTTGCCAAGGGATGGCTTGCCTGGGTTAGGGGATTCCGGGGAACTTGGAAGGTGAGTGACTGCACAGAAGGGGGTGACCAGATTTTCCCCAGGGGCTATGTAGCAGAGAAGGGAAGGTCGCAAATATATTGGTTTTGGTCATTAGCATTGCCAGATGGAATCAGATGCACATTGGGAATCTGCCCTGGAACAATGAGCCGGTAACTATTCACTGAGTGGACAAGTGGCGTGGGATTGTAGCGCTGGACATTAGATGCAGTTTGACTTTGACAATGGATTCTGGACTTCTTGGAAAGGAGGAGAATCCTGGTATTACTTTGAGGGTGGAGGTGTGATCCTCTGGATTCCCTTATTGATTAATACGGGCATTGTATCCTTTTATTTGCTAGTTTAGCAAATGTGCATATGCATATATATGGTTATTGTAAATACCGTAATGAGCTATGTTATAAAGCTCTAGTATGCAATATGGTTGTTATCTTATCATGTTGTCATGATGTTTTGCTTTTGAGCAGGCCATTCATTGTAAATATTGCAATGAGTTGTGTTATAAATCTCCATGGGAAGTATGTTTTGTTTTCAACAGTCATGTTGGTTATAGGTGTCATTGAACACTTAGGACGATGTTTCCCCAAGGGGGAGGGTTCTGTAACAACCCTGGTTAAAAAACTCATGTAAAATATATAAGACCATTGTTGATGGGACACACATTCCAAGTTGAATGTTTGGCAAGACATCCTAGGAGGTGTTCATTTGGTTGTTTATGGCTAAGGAAATTGACAAAGGCAATGACTAAGGCTTTGGAAAGGAAAAATGGCATTTTTGGCACATTTATTTATGAAAATAATGGAAATTAGGAGAAAAATGAAGTGAAAGGTCACATGTTGCATGTGAGGAGGAAAATGAAGGAAAATAATGGAAAATCAAGAAAACAGAGGCCTCATTGATAAAAAGGCTTCCGAGGATTAGTGAGAAAGCTTGGTCAGTTGAGTTTGGAGCTCTCTCATTATTCTCTCTCTCTCCCATACTCTTGGAAAGTTAGAGTTTTCTTGGAGCATTTTGGCATTGGATCAAGAAACACAAAGAAGGCAAGAAGAAGCAAAAATTAAGCAAGGAAAGGCAAGATCAAGTAGCTACAACAGGATTCATTGCAAGTATCGACTTGGATGTATATTTTCCTTGTTAGATTTGGCATGCATGGTATTGCATGTGGTTCTTTTCTATCATGGCACGGGTTTTTCCAGGTGTAATAATGTTTCCAGCCTAGCCTTTTCATTTCCCGATAGCCATGGTGTGACGTGGTTCTCATGTTTTGGTTGAGCTGGATCGCCGGATGGATTCGAAGCTAAGCAAACCCTCATAAATTTACGAATGAACAACCTTTGCAAATCCCTAAATTTTCTTTCCAATTTAAAAAAAAATAAAAATAAATAAATAAAGTAAAATTAATAAAATTAAATAAATAAAATAAAAAATAAAAAATAAAAATCTCCCATGAAATATTTTAAAGCACTTTCTTCAATATACTTTAATATCTCCAACATTAAAGTATCTCATGAATGGAAAGACATGGAGCCAATTTTCCTCGAAGCAAGATATTTGCCAAAATAATTATACGTGGCCTGCAAGATGGTATATTATAAGGGAACAAGTTTGGTTTATTAGTATGTTTAAATGTATGTTTTTAGAATTATAAATCTGTATTATGTTAGATAAAGTTTTAGGTGGTAAGGAATTAATAATTTAGTTAAAGAATATATTTCATCCACCTTATAGAAAAAGGGAATCAGCAAAATAAATAAATAAATAAATTTTAAATAAGTATTTGTTTATATCTTAAAGGGCAAAGAAATAAATTATGAAGTTAATGAGAAAATTCTTAAGATGAAGTGTAAGAAGGAAATTCAATAAAAACTCTATAACAAGGCCATGAGAAGAATTATGCACAAATTGACAAGAAGAATCCCAACTGGAATAAGGGTAAATCTATAAGAGAAGAGATCAAGTGGGAACTTGATGAGATAAGAAATTTTTTAGGATGCACAATGACAGTTATGCAAGTGATGGATAAATCCCTAGGGTTCAACATGCCCTCATGTAGGTGGATTAAGCATGACAAAAGACTTAAACAAGGATGATCGAGTGTATGTGTGCCATTGGATAGGCAGAATATGTATAGTGACCATGGAATTTTAATTTTGTATTGATGATTTAAAGAATGATTATACCACCAATAATATCTTGACAATGAATTTCACTAAAATTTCCTTGAGCAAGGAATAATAGATGATAAAACATTATGCTTTGAGATGATGAGGCTCATTTAAATTTAATGATGTACTTAAAATGAATATACCTATGGTGTAAATGGTCAACTTTATAGTTGGAAAAAGTGGGAATGATTATCCAAAAAGTAATTAGTATCTTGATGAAACATGACACTAATAAGATTGGTGAGATAACCTAGATCCTAGGGAGACGTTGAATAATCGTATTTCATAGTTGGTATTCATTGTTTATATAAGGAAATGGAATTGTTTCATGATAAGAATGATTATAGTGTATTATTGTTCTATATTTTATGATGATTCTCATATTTATGATGTTGAGTATAATGTTACATGAGGTTTCGTGATATAATGGTAGGAGGATAATGATGCACATGTGGTTCTTATAGTGATGATGTATCCTTATGATGATGATGATATGCATAGGCATTATGATGTTATGTCGAGGTATATTGACATATTCATTTACTACGTGATGATAGGTATTTAATGTCGAATAATCATGATGGATAGATATGCATAACGTGGCATAGGAATTATGATGCTATAATATGAGGTTTATTGACATGTGGTTCATTTATTATGTGAAGTCATGATATGTCTTTGATGCAAATAGGTTGATGTTAAAACTTATGATGGTATTTCATGAGGTGAAGCATATGATAGTTGCATACAAATTTATGACATGCATGAGCATGCAGTTTGTTATTTTGCGATTAACAATGATGAATGTTCTCATGATGACATGCAAGACTTGGCATGTGGATTATTTTCTATGATACTATGATGGTATAGCTACTCCACAAATGGGCCGAGAGGGTCGGTTTATTTGATGATCTCGTGCGAGCCCATACGAACGAGAGAGAATAAATAACACCATATGGGTTGGGGGCAAACTCAATCAACACTACATATGCCAGTGGTTCCTTTGTCTTGTATAGCTCTTGATGGATAGCTCTTGAGGAGGCCAAGTGCCTGATATTGAAGGCTAGGTGCCTAGTATTGTATTAGGATGCCAAAGTCCGGTAGTGGTGTAAGGGCTTCGATGCCTGGGGTTGTGCGCCTTAGTGAGTTGTGGAGGGAGTAGGCCAACCTTGCGATATGCCCGGAGACATTGAGCACTGTACCAGATGCTTGCCTCGGGGCAGATGAGGTCTGAGTCAGGCGCGAGCCTTGGGGCCAGCCTTGGACTAGGATACAAACCGAGGAGGTTTATGCTTGATTCCGAAAGTGGAAAAAAAGACAGAGATTCCTTGGAATTTCCCGGGTGTTGTGAAACTTTCGATGCCTGCTAGTTATACTAGTTTAGCAGAGGGTGTTGGGACTGTTACATGAAGTAATAAATAAAAAAATAAATGTAATGTCCCTTAATAAAAATAATAAATAATAAATATAATATTAAATAAATAATAAACAACAAATAAAAAATAGTAATAGTAAATAAATATAAATAATAATAAATTAATTACATGATCTAAATAAATAAGAATAAATAGAAAAATAGTAAAATTCAGTAAACCTATAAAAAAGTAAAAACAAAAGAAATAAAACAAGAAAGCAGTAAAAATCAGTAAAGCTATCAAAAATTGAAAATAAAAAAAGAAAGCAGTAAAAATGAGTAAAGCTATCAAAAAGTAAAAACAAAAGAATAAAACAAGAAAGTAGTAAAGTTGCATGTTGACACATGGAGTGTGTGCATGTGGTTCCCCTTCCAATGTTTGCTATATTTAATAGATGGTGAGGAAGATGAGAGGCATTCCATCATTCCATGATTCCATCATCCATTCTCTTGGGAGAATAGTGTTATGAGACAAAGGATCCCTGGTAGTAGTACGTTGATTGAGGGCTCGGGGGTGGCCAGTTGTAGCAAGATTTTGTGCAACCATGCCTACGGTTGGGTGGAGAGTCGTCCCCAAGACATTGTTGCAATTAGCAGAATTCAACTAGCGTTCCCCAGGTAAGTGGTCTCTACTCATATTTTTTGAAATTTGATGTTAATTAGTTGACAAATTGCGTGTTGATTATAAATCGCATGATTAATCTAATTAATTACATGTTTTTATTTCGGGGCTGTTACATAATAATATTTTCAGCCTAGCCTTTTCATTTCCCGATAGCCATGTGTGACGGGGTTCTCATGATTTGGTTGAGCTAGATTGTCGGATGGATTTGAAGCTGAGCGGGGTGGATCTCCAAATGATAGAGCACATGGCCTAGTGGTCCCTGAACCAGATTGTGCATCATGATAAATCCATTGGCCTAGTGACCCCTGAGAAAGACTGTGGGTTGTGGTAAAGCCAATATTGTGTTACCTCGATGGGCCTAGGAATCCTTGTCAGTAAATGGTAGGATATATGGTAAATCCAAGAGGTGGATTGCTCTCTGTCGGGCCTAGTAATCCCGGGTTTGGGATATGAGGTAAAGCCTAGAGAGTATGTCTTGGTTTAGGGCCTAATGATTCGAGTTTGGATTATGGTAAAGCTTGAGAGACTAGGAGAGATGAAAATTTCTCATGGTGTAGGTGGAGAAATCTTGTGGAATCCATGCTTGTTTGGCCTAGTGATCGGGTGGAGATCATGGTAAATCATGTTATGATGTGTTCATTGTGTTGGCCTAGTGATCCGGGATGGATTATGATAAAGCCTGGTTTCTGTTGATGAGGGTGAGGTGTTTTAGCCTTGGTATGCTTGATGAGTGCCATGGGATTTGATGGCTCAACTCTTATCATTAATGGCTCATTCTGCTCTTTTATCATCAATCTTCTTATTTATGCTACCCTCAACTCTTCATTGTTCATCCATGAGGCCATGGCCATTAGTTGCAGGTCCCCTAGCCTAGCATTGGGGTCCCACACATTCATGTCTGTGAGGGCCATGTTATGTAGGTAGAATTCTGTCATCTTTGCCTTATCCTCTGATGTGCTTTGGTCACACAGATCCATAAACTGCCTGTAATCTTGGAAAGGCATTGTGCCTCTTTGTGCCAAAGTCTTTATCTAGAATTGTAACAATTGGTCCTTGAGATAGAGGCCATAGGATTTTGATGGTGTTCTACATTGCAATTCCTCCATGGATAATTTGGCCATGCATGCCAGCTGGGTCTCTTTCTCTTGTAGTTGCCTCCTTAGCAATTGATTTTCAGTTTCAAGGTGGCTTCTTGTAATTGCTTCCTTGTGTCTGATAGCACTCAACTCTCTACCCATTTCTATGAGTTTGTTTTCCATATGGCCAATATCCTCAACTCCTTTGGATATGGCTACTTGCATCCACGTATGTGTTCTTATTCTCTCTTTCTCTAATTCAAAGAATAATGGATTGCAATTTTTTGTGGAATTATCCTTCCTCCCCCAAGTAGATTGTAGTAGGAGGCAAGACTAGGCTGGGGATCAGGTTCTTATAGCTCTGTTTCTTCCTCCTTTACCTGTGGTTGTCCTTCCATCCTTTCCTCAAGCTTTTGGGTCTCTTGTAATTTTGACAGTGTCTCTTGTAGAACTCTCTGAGCCTCCTGTAGGATTGTTTTTGGATCTTGTAGTTCTACCTTTTCTTTCCATGTGGGAGATCTAGGAGTCCCCCTTTCATATGTGATAGGTTCCTTGGAAGGGGATTTTTTCCCTTTGGCAGAGGGTGAATCTTCAATTGTAATTGGCACTTTTGAAGAGGGCTGAGGTTTGCCTGTTTTGATTCTTGTGCTCTTCCTAGCCCTGAAATACATGGAGGCCTGCTTTTTCCTCTTTTGCTTTGGTTTGATTGGTGCACTGAGGGCAGTGAGGGCAACTGCTACCTCCCTTTCTAGAGTCTTAGGGGACCCTTCTCCTTGTTCTACCTTTTCTGCCTCTTTTTTTGTCTCTTTTTGCTCTATTTCTTCCTGCTCTGTTTCTTCAGTTTTCTCCTCCTCTATTTCAGTTCCTTCCTCCTTCCTTCCTTGTTCTGCTAAGTCACCAGTGTCTTCACCTTCTCCCCCTTGTTGCTCTTCCTCCTCACTGTCAGTAAGACTGACATCATAGGTTAGGGCCTTTATGTCATCCTTAGCTATCATGTTTTAGAAGACTTCCCATGCTATAGGGAGTGTAAATGTATGGAGGGCTGTTTCCACTAGGATTTTGATTAACCCATGGTGAGCTAGATACTTTGAATTCCCTGCTTGCACCTTAGTGTTGGAGTCAATGAGGGGCTGCAGGAGGAAGTGGGGGATGTTGAGCTTCTGAGGTGCTGGAGTGTCCATGCCATACCTTAATTCATGGAGGATTCTAAAGTGATAACCATAGACAATGTTGTACCTCCCCTCACAGGAAATGTATTTGATTATTTGGTAGCTAATCTCATCCTAAGGATATGGTATGCTAGCCCTTCTAATGCCATTTTTATCCTCTGCAGGGGTTTCATTGTTTTGGAAAAAGTTTTTCTTGGCAGCTTGGCCAATTGGTTTCTCATCCTTACTCCAAGGCAACCCAAGAGGAAGGGTAGTGACCCTAGTGATAAATTCAGGGGTTATCTTCATGGAAAGACCTCTAAAGGTGACAGTGGCATGAGTTCTTGTGTGGCTTACTAGAGAGAGAGCAAACTCTTGGGCAATCTCCTCATCAAACCCTCAGAATTTCTCAAAGAAATTCATCCAATTTGCCCTTGTGAAGATGTCCACCACTTGTGGATGTGCATGGAGCCTAGTGGACTTGGTGGGATCCTTTCTCATAAGCCTTCCTATCATTTTGTTTATAGTTTTTTTGGGAAACCAATTGTGGAGATGGAGACAACAATTTTTTAGGAAAATAGAGAAACAGAGGAGACTGTGTGTTTTTTTTTTTTTTAAATAAGCAGAATTTTTTTATGGATTTTCTCCTCCTAAAGACTTTATTTCCTCCTCAAATCGAAACCACTTCTTGCATATATTGGTATTCAATGGGGGCATGCATGGAACCTACCTCCTCAGACTGAAAATCGTGCTAAAATTCGTGTTTTCTCCCTTCAAGACAACTCACTGCCCCTCTTGTAGAATTCCTGTAGGTGCACTTGTAGAACGTGTAAGTGCTCCTGTAGAAAACACCGAGACCAGGAATATGGGAGAGATCAATGGAGGATGATGGTTACAAGGCTGTGGGGGCACAAGGAGACTACTGTAGCTGAGTTACGAGGAGAGAATGAAGGAAAAGGTGGTGAGAGTGCTCAGGGAGGAGTACTTATTAGCCTTTATGGATATTTCCGGTGATGGGGGCTGAGCTGGAAAAGTATATGTTGGCCATATTTGGACCGTTGGTCCCCATTTGCCTTGTCATCATGGCCCCTTCTCATAATCATCCCTCATGATTGCATTGAAGTTCACACTTCCTCCACTACCTGTCCTTGACATCTTTCTTGAGTTGACTGTGCGCACGTGTGGGTGACATCTCAGATGAGTGGAGTCAACTAGATGAAGGTGGCCAAGTTAACTGGCCACCTTTCCCTCATTCAACCTCAACCAACTCGTTGCTTTTGCATGCCTTCTAATTACATAAATGCAAACAGAGGAGTGGGTTAGTTACTTACTTGTGACTCGAATGCATTTGCTGTGAGGTGTTGTGGCTCTCCCTCTGCTGCATGCATTTGTTTCTTTTGATGCATGCTGTTTGCTTGTTGATGTCTGGATATGTCTTGTGCAGGTTCTTCTCTGGCTGGGTCTAAGCTTTAGGTGCCTTCTCAAGCTTCATGTGTGCATTCTCCTGCTGTTGGTGCTGGGTTTTGATGAGATCAGCTGCTACAGGAATTCCTACATGAGCTCCTGTAGCTGTTTCTCCACTTGAAACTTTAGCTTCTTTTTGTGCTTGGAGTTGTGAGGATGATGCCAGAGGTGTAGATAGAGATGGATAGGTAGTAGGTAGGCTTAAGGTGAGGTGGATGGTGCTGCTTCCTCTCTTATTTTTTGTTTTTTGTTTTTTTTTTCTTTTCCTGAAAAAACTGTTTTTTCGTGTGTTTTTCTTAAACAGGAAGAAAAATGATGCTTGGGTGTGATGTAGGCTTGGAAATGATGGCAAGGAGGTTTGAAGACTGTAGGAGGGTTTGTAAGTTCTTTATGAAGCTTCCATGTCCCTCAAACTTCCTTTTATATCCATTTATGGCTGTCTATAATTCCTACAGGAGCCTCCTGTAGAAAATACAGAGCCTCCTATAGAAAACACAATTTTTGAAAAAGAAGCACAGTGGGGTGAAAGAAATGCCAAAAATGATGGAGAAAAGTGTGGAGAAGGTAGGATAGGTGCTGGGGTGGATGTCAGGGTTCCCTTGGCACCTTCTTCTGCTTCCTGTAGTCCTCTTAAAACTTGCAATGCAAATGAAAATTCATTTTTTTTTTGGAAACAACTAGGGCGCCTCAGGGAGGTTTTCACCCTAATTGTCTGCCCTCGGTGCCTCCAAGGGAGGTTTTCACCCAGGGATCTTATTTTTTCTCTTTTTTTTTTACATCACTAGGCCGCCTCAGAAGAGGTTTTCAACCCAATGATGGGACTCAAGCGCCTCATTAAGGTTTTCACTTGAGTCCTTATTTTTTTTTTATTCTCTTTTTATTTTTCTTCAGTGAGTGGGTGAAGTGGAGGATAAGACATGCTCCACTACCATCACTATCTTATCCAAATCTTCAATGAACTCTTTCTTGGAGAGGGGTCTCTTGTAGACTTTCAACCGGTGTCCATTGACAAACATGGGGATGGCTTCATCAGTTCTGATCAGAACTGAACCATTGTCATTGCATTTCCACAGTGTAGGGTCCTGACCATCTTGTCCTTAGCTTGCCTTTGAAATATTTGAATCTTGAATCATAGAGTAGTGCCCAATCTCTCTCTTGGAATTGCTTCTCCTTGATATTTTCGTCATGCCATATCTTTCTCTGAAGCTGAACTACCTCTGTATGGAGAAGGGCCTGCAATCTGTGTTCATCCAATCCATTGAGTTGAAGTAATCTTTCTTTCTGTGCATGGCTGAGATCTAGGTCCAGCTGAGCTGCCATCCTTAGGGTATTAAATTCAAATTCTATTGACATCAAAGATTTCTTCCCATAGACCATCTCATAAGGTGTGAACCCTGTGGTGGTTTTCCATGTTGTGTTGTAGGCCCAAGTGGCCTCAACTAATCTATTTGCCCAGTGTTTTCTGTTGTTGCTCACTACCTTTGTCAGGATCCCTTCCAATGCTCTGTTAGTGACCTCCACCTGCCCATTAGCTTGTGGATGGTAAGGGGTCAAAGTCCTATGCTTGATTCTATGATGTGTGAGCAGGTACCTTGATCTGTGACCAACTCTCTTGGAGACCTGAACTTGTAGAATATGTTTTCTCTCAAAAACTTAGCTACTTTTTCCTCTGTCACTGCTTTGATTGCTTTTGTCTCTGCCCACTTTGTCAGGTAATCGGTGCACACAATGATGTATTTTTTTCGCTTTGAAGGAGAGCTGATAGGACTCACAAAGTCCATGCCCCCCTTCTCAAATGGCTCAAAGGTCACTTGAGGTTGCAAGGGAATCTCATCCTTTGGAGTAGGTTTCCCCATCCTCTGACACCGATCACATTGGCTGGTATATCTCCTCACATCGTGATGAAGAGTGGGCCAGTAGTAGCCCACTTGCAATATCTTGAAGGCAGTTCTTTTTGCTGCAAAATGACCTCCACAAGGCCCGCCATGACAAGTCAGGAGGATGTCAAAGACTTCCTCCTCCCTGACACATCTTCTCAAGATCTGATATGGGCCAAGTTTGAAGAGATTTCCCCCAATCCAGGTGAAAGGGGCACTTTTCCTTACTATCTTGCTCTTCTCTTTTGAGGACAGGTGTGTTGGGAATTGTGCTGAAACCAAGTAGTTTGCTATATCAACAAACCATGGAGAGAGTAGTAAGATAGCAAACAGATGTTCATCTGGAATTTGGTCATCCACCATTCCTTTTTCACCTGCAGGCAAATTTACTCTAGACAAAAAGTCAGCAACAACATTTTCTTTAGCAGGCTTATCAATAATGGTTAAATCAAACTGCTGCAGTAAAAGCAACCATCTAATAATGCAAGCATTTACATCCGGTTTGTTCATTAAATATCTAATTGCAGCATGATCAGTGTGCACAAAGGTTTGATAGCCTGTGATATAATGTCTGAATTTGTTTAAGGAATGCACGACAACTAGGAGTTCCTTCTCGGTCACTGTATAGTTTAACTCTACCTTTGACAAGTTTTTGCTTATAAAGTATATGGCATAAGGTAACTTTTCATCAATTTGTCCTAAGGCTGCTCCTATTGCTTTGTTTGAGGCATCTGTGTGAATGTGGAAAGGTAGGGCCCATTTTGGGCCTCTCAAAATTAGGGCAGTCATGAGCTTGCTCTTCAAGGTATCTAGGGCTTCTTGATAGTTTTCCAACCATATGAACTCGACATCTTTGCCTAAGAGGCCAAACAAAGGAGAGGCTAGCTTGCTGAAATCTTTAATGAATCTCCTGTAATACCCAACTAAGCCTAGGAAACTTTTGACATCTCTCACCTTTTGAGGGGGTGGGACCCTTTGGATGATGGCAATTTTGTTTGGGTCCACCTACAGTCCTTGCTGAGATATTGCATGACCTAACACTGTCCCTTCAATCATCAAATATTCACATTTTTCCAAACTGAGGGATAGGTTCATCTCAATACACTTGTCTAGAACTTTTCCTAGGTCAGATAAATCTTCCTGAAAGTTAGAGCCATAAGGAGTAAAGTCATCCATGTATATCTCTAATGCATCATGAACTAATTCAGAGAATATACTCAATACCACTCTTTGGAAAGTGGTTGGAGAGTTACACAAACCAAAAGGAAGGACCTGATATGCAAAGGTACCCCAAGGACAAGTGAAAGTGGTCTTATCTTGGTCTTTTGGGCTGATTTGAATCTGATTGTACTCGCTAAACCCATCTAGGAAAGAGAAAAACCTTTTCCATGCCAGACCATCTAACACTTGATCTATGAAAGGTAAAGGAAAATGGTCCTTTTTAGTGGCTTAGTTCAATTCCCGGTAGTTGACATAGATTCTCCACTTACCATTTTTCTTTGGCACTAGCACCAAAGGAGATACCCATTCACTGTCAGAGATGGGATAGATGAATCCTGCATCAAGCAATTTCTGCAGTTCTTCCTTAACAATATCTTTAAGTGTTGGATTCATCCTCCTTTGAGGCTACCTGACTGGCTTGCAATCCTCTTTAATGTATATATGATGAGTACATACTGAAGGGTGCACTCCCTTCATCTCCTTATAACTCCAGGTGAAGGCATCTAGGTGTTTTCTTAGCAGGATACATAGTTCGTTTTCCTGGGAAATGGATAGGGATGGATTGATTTTCAAGGTTCTTTCTGGGCCGAACTCTATATTCTTAACATGGAGAGAAGTGGAGTCGGGCGCACAGAGATCAGTTGAGGGGTTGTTTTGGGTTTCTCTTACTATGTCCTCTAATGGTGATACACTGGGAGGTGGATTCTGAATCATATTTTCAATCATATCATCCTCATCTTGTTGTTTCCCCCCATGGCGATTTCTAATGCACAAAGTGGTGCAGAATAGACTTCATCCTCATCTTCCTCCTCCAACCAGAGAGGTAGATCATGTTCTAGCAAGGGTTGGGCAGAAGGATATAGGATTAACTGCATGCCCATTCTTTATGGTCATGTTCCCAGCTCGATAACTGATGTAGGCATCGGTGGTAGCCAACCAGGGTCTTCCCAGAATGAGAGGATACCCAGTGAGCTTTGCCTTTGGCTAGAGAACTAAGAAATCAACAAGGTACTCCCAAGAATCAATGGAGACCATCACATCTTCCGCAATCCCCTCAGGGTGACGGTGGAGCGGTCTGCTAGTTGCAGCATGGTCATGGTCTTCCTCAAGGATCCATGGAGGTTAAGTTTGAGCATTGTGTCCTTTGTCATCACATTAATGGAAGCTCCCAAATCAATCAAGGTATGTGGGATCATGGTGCCATTGATGTGGACATCAACTACTGGGCTTCCAGGGTCCAAATATTTTGGACAGATTACCTGCCCTAACATCAGGTCGGACAATTGTCCTATGACATTGATGGTTGGGGCATCTCTCTTACGCCTTCCTGGATGCCTAAAGCACTTCTCTTTGATCAACCTATTGTAGATAGGCACATCTTTTATGGCTTGGAGAAGTGGTATCTTCACACATAAATGTTTCAATTTTCCCAGGAGTTCAGTTTCTTCTGGGGTAGGCTAGACCGTCACGGATAGTCTCTCAGGAAAGGGTGGAATTGCTTTAGGTTCACTTTCCTCTTTATCTTCCTCAACCTCTTTGGGTGGAGGCTGGCTATCTGGGAGAACTTTCCCATATCGCAAGTTAATTTCCTGAATCTCCACAGCATAAGTTGGGCATGATGGTTCCCCACTATACACTTGCTGAGCTTGTTTGTTGTTCGGGTTCAAATTCGACTGGGCAGGAATTTGGGGTTGCTTTGGTGGAGCAGGAGGTAACGGTTATAGTTAGGTAGGTGGTGGAGGCAAAAGAGTGGGAAGAGAGTTGTATTGGGGCGTCCACCCCTAATGAGGTTCATTCCACTGAGGTTGTGGCCGAGGATAGGATTGAAATGATGGGTGGCTGGTTGGGCATGACATTGAGATGTGAAGGACCAAGGAGGAGGCCTGGACTAGGAAGGATGAGTAGGAGGGCCCCAAGAAGGTATGGAAGTGACTTGGTTGGGGTTGTAGTATGCCAGAGATGTCCCTTGCATCCCCTGCTGGTATTGTCTAGATCCATGCGGCCTCCTTTGGTTTATGTAATAGAGATGTTCAATGACTCCTTCGGCCCCTTGATATACAACTTTAAGTCTGGGTAAGGAAGAGCACTTATCTGTAGAATGATTTTCTTCACAGACTGAACAAACCTCTATAGAGTTCAGTGGCATTCATTCCTAGGATGCCTCCTGGTGCATCTAGGGAAAAAAATGGCCAAAGCCCTCTCTGCTTCCTCTTGTTTCCTTTTGATATGTAAGGTATCCATTTGCATGGCAAGATTCTGCAGAATCTCACTCTTGAAGTCTTCCAGCATGTTTCCAATTTCTCCTTTAATGGATGAGTTAGAGGAAGAGGTATTGGCTATGGGTTGACTCCCCCTACCTTTCTCTCTGGCTTCTCTAGAATGGTTTCTAAAAACAATCTTTATGTCCTCATAGGATAGTTGGTAGATGTCTCCCCCAACCAGTAGATGGAGGGTGTCTAAAATATCTTCTCGAATTCCCCTGAGCAGGACCAACTTCAGAGACTTAGGGTCAAGTGTAAACCCGACCCTTTTATAACTGAGTTGGAACCTCTCTTCATAGTCCTCTAGGGACTCATCACTTCCTATGGTCATTCAGAAAATTTCTTATTTAGTATCTTTTGACCTACAATAGTCTTGATACTTGTTGTTAAAGGCTTGCTGCATTTAAGCCCAAGTTGTGATGCTATTGCCAAGTAATCCCATGAACCAGCGCAGTGCTGCATCCTTGAGAGTAAAAGGGAACAGTTTCAATTTTTGCTCGTCTTCTGCATAATCATAGGTTCGACAGATAACAACAAACTCAAAAAAAAAGTGTCAGGATCTTCTCTAGTCAAACCATGGAAATGAGGTAGGGCGAAAGGGCTTATATTCTTCATTTTGGTGTCCCCATTGGTCTCCCGAATGGGAAAGGTACCCTATATTCTCTCTCCATTCCCCCTAGCATTTCTGTTTTCAACCATTGGCTCCACAGGAATGTTTTCTTCTTCTTCTCCCCCCTATAGGTTCTTCAAATATGTATTGTTGTTCACCTAAGGGTTCTTCTTGATCGCAACCGTCGAAGAAGAGAGAAGGCTAGCTGTGTGAAGAAATGGGGGTGTTGGGCAAAAAATTTCCTGAGTTATCTCTATTCGTACGAGGCATGAATGAAAATCCTTTTTTGGTTGTTTTTTTTTTTGTTTCTTTTTCCCCACATTGGTAGTACTTGCAGAAAATGAAATTGATTGAACAAAACAAATTACAACTGGCTGAAATGAACTTGCTGAATATAAATTTACATAATTGAAGAGGAAAGCAAGGAAATGCAGAACTGAAAGTAGAGAAATGACTAGCCTACTTTTGTTGAAATAAACTATTAGAAAATTTTGCAATAGAAAATAGAAGAAAATAGTAATCACAGAATACTCTGACGCTTCCCCAGCAAACGGCGCCAAAAAGTGGTGAGCACCAGTATTGCAGCAATTATGCTACAACTCCTGGGCTACCTACTTTACTCTTATCAACCCGGTAGTTTGTAACAAACTTGGAAGCATTGGTGCTGTATGCACAAGTACTAGTTCTTACTGCAGGTTGTCACTTGGTCAGCCGACGCAAGATCATTAGGAGCTCAAGCCAAATCCTATGGATTCTAGAAGAATCTATATATGTGATGAAAGGAGAGAAAGATTACTCTACAGATGCTACTCTAACTGCAGAAAGGAGAAAGACTGAAATGTAAAGCAAACCTAGTAAACCCTAATTAACCAACTAATCCTACTTTTGCAGAAATCACTATGAAAACCATGAAAGGAATGCCATTACCTACTCAAGGAAGTAAACAACATCTAACTGAGCTATTTCTGGTAGTGAATAAGCAGAAAAACATCTTTTTGGATTTTTATGTGAATTTGACATGCATGTAATTTATTGTGTGTGAATGTAGCAGCAAATAGGTGGCGTTGGAGGGTGGTTTTGGGACTTGAGAGGATGTAGGATGGTGTGGATGGGTCCTAGGAGTTCTTATTTGGCCTTCTGGAGACTTTTCCCACACTCAGCCTTCAAAAGAAAGCCTACAGGAAAATCTACAAGAGGACACAGGAAATCTACAGGAGGAAAACGAGCAACTATAGGAGGCCTATAGGAGGAGGCCAAGAGCAATTTTCACTGTTTTGAGGGTGTGAGAGTGGGTGAAAAAGGTGGATGAAGGTTGGAATGAGGTGTTAGGGTGCCTAAGGTCTATGATGAATCATCGGGAGAGAGGAAGATGATTGGGTTTTCTCAAGGAGAGGGGAAGAAGTTCTATGGAAAACACAGGAAACTAAGGCATAATTGAGGTGAGGTTTGGGCGACCTGTAGGCATGGATCAGGTGGAGGATGTGATGAATGATAAGCTGGCCTACTATAAGAAGAGATCTGCTGCATAAAAAATGACAGTCAACCAAGGAAATCAAGCAACAAGTGAAATGAGTGCTTTTAGGAAAACAGAGTTTTGCATAGAAAAGATCTACACTATGATCTATGAAAAGGAAATGCTGAGAAATGCTACAAGAAGGGAAAGCATGAAAGAAAATTATTGCAAATAAAGAAGTGAGCATGATGAAGAAGATCTGAAGCAAAGCAGAACTAGACTATTAAGCGACTAAAAAGCTACAAACACTAGAAGTCCTATGAAGGAGGAGAATCTGTGTTTTTGGGGCAGCAAGAGGGTCTTTGCCTCAAATCGTGGTCCCAAAGGGAGGAAGAGAGGCCAATACACTGTTTCTAGCCTTTTGAATCTTCTCTTTATCACTTCTTAACCTGCTACAAAAAGTACAAATGGAAGCAAACTACTGAATCCTCAAAATCAACCTATTCTTAACCATAAAAGAAATACATCTAATAGCAACCTAATCTACAAACTGAAATAAAACATACAAATACAAGTAAAGAGGAGCTTGGCTTCTTGGATTGGGCCCTAACCCAAGATCTTTAGCCCTCTGAGGTAACTCAGTGCTAGCTCAAAAAGGACTCCATCTTTATTTCCAAAACAATAGCAAGATTACATGAAACTATTACAAAATAATAAGCTCAAAGTTGAGAAGAGTTTACATAAGCAAAAATACAACACAAATCTGACCCTAGTAAGGCCCTAGGCCTCTCTACTTATACAAATTAAGCTACCAACAACTTCCTTAAAATCAGGGAGGCTTGACTCCCAAAACTCGAGATAATCATCAGTCATCCTCCACTTGCTCGACTGCCTTCTAATGCATGATTCGACTGCTTATACTCTGAGCTGAATGAAGGGGAATTCGAAGTGAGGAGTAATAAATGAAGGGGATTCCCTCCTATAAGTCCTCTCCTTTGTCCACTTCGAGTTATTTCTACCATTTATCCACTGGATCCTTGACTTTGATCTCAAAATTCATCAATAATCTGCATTAAACACATGTTAGACCACATGGCATCATAGCTAACTCAACTCACTCCATAAGCATAAATATAATCAGAAAATCATACAATAAGCTAAGAGAATGGTTGATTTGACTAGGTTAGGAGGTAAAACGAGCCCATAGAATTACCCATTTATGACGCTCATCAATGCCATGGTTGGTTCTTTTGGCTTGAGTCCCTCATTCATGCTTGGAATATGGCATGGGGGTGAATGGTTGAAGAGAGATTTGGCTCAACCATTCTATGGTCAGGTGGAATGTGGTAGTCCCATCTCCGGTTGTTTTATTGCATTCATTAATGACAAATTCATTCTCTTGATTTTCGTGTGCAAATGTATTGATGTATATGTGGATTTTGATGGTTGATATGTTTATGATAATTTTGTTCCTATTATATTGGTTATATGTATATTTAATGACAACAGTTATGTGTGGCTCTCAGCATGTTTTTACTTGTACATGAATGGATAATGTGCCTATGTCCTAATAGATGATATTGCAAAAAATTATATGAGGGAATAATGGTTCATAGTGATTCTCAAATAGGCATGAGATCCCTACACTTAATTCTATTGTTTACACCCGTAGGTTACATGTTGATGATATGTTTGACGAAATGCCTGACATGGCTAGTTGGGGTCTGATAAAGGTCTTGTTCGAATTATTGATTTTTCATCATTATTTCCCTGTATGTTTACTGATTTCAAGCTACCACTCCATTCTGGGCAGTGGCCGAGGCTTTGGGCCTGAAAAAGTGACTTAGATCCCGAGGTCATTGGCACAAAACTAACAACTTTGGTCTCTGGTCATTGGTAGGCAAGCTTGTGAGAGGGACTTTGTGTTGTTGGTTGATCCCTTTCCCATATCACGAGAGCGACTATGGCCTAAGAGATCCATAACAATAGTGGGACCCAGGGACAGGCTGTCTGAGTGGATGATTTGTTTCCTGAGGGTTCTATTGATGATGTTGGAAGACTGTGTGTGATGTTTCCATCGTTTCCACTTCCTTAAGGTTACATAGGAGGTCGAATCTGATTATAGTAACCTCTCGTCTCATGTTTACCCCGGTTGGCATAGTTACTTGGGTGGATGTGGGAGGAGGGTGTTACAGAGTGGTTTGAGAGCATGGTTCACCCCTCAAACTAGATGGGCGGTGTGTGCTGGTCATGCATGCAGGTCAGTTGCATGTGTGTCTCTTACCCTTGCATTCCATGTGCTTGTTGCATTGCATAATGTTGATCATGGTTGTAGTAAGGTTGTCATGAGGAACTTGATGTTGATTTTGTGGATTGCATTGTCATGAGTATATGACTAGCTACATATTTTTATATGTCGCTTACATATTGTTATGTCACTTGATTACATCCTTGTATGTTAGGTTGCATTCTTGTATGTTTGATTACATGTATCAGTGTTGTATGTTGGCCACAAGTGTTGATCGCTTATTCTTGACTACATGTGTTCATGGGTATGTGTAGTTGATTGGAAATTTCTTATGCATGTTGATGGTTGCATGTGGAAATGTGGCAATGAAGTAATGGTTGTTGTCATGCATGAGGTCATGGTTGTGAAGTTGATATGGTCATGCATGGATGACTGGACTCTAGCTAGAATGATGTGGATATGGTTTGGTACTCATGTGTTATATGCCTATATACAGTTGTCATGCATGAATGGTCTCGGTTATAGTTATGCATTAGTAGTAGGTCAAACATGCCTTGTGAATTCATGGTATGAAATTTAGGTTATCATGATGCTATTGGTATCTTAGGATGCTAATGTGTTGGCTGAGATAGAGTAGGAGATGCAGACCATCATAACGAGGTTGCAACATTAGACTTTGGGATAAGAGAAGATCATCATACAAGTTTGCATGTTGGGCATTTAGGTATGTAAGTTAAGGATTGTGATATGCATTAGGGTTATATACATTAGGTTTATGTACATGTCTTTTGATGTTATGGTTACGTACATGATAGATGATAGCTGATTAACATAGTCATATGCACATGAGTCAGATAGTCAAGAATGATGGTAACACGTGGTTGTATGCATTGCTATTGTTGTTTTATGTTAGATAACTTGATGATTAGGTTATATGTTGTTGATGAGCATGATATATAGCTTATTGTTGTTATATGTTATCACCTTGATGATTAGGGTTATTTCATTGGGATCTTGATGTTGTAATTTGGATTGGTCATATGCGTGATGGTTATGTTCATTGCATTGAAGATCTTGATGTTATATGTATTGTGTTAACCTAGCTTGACCTATACATATGGTTATGGTTGTGATATTCAGGTACGAGTCGACATATTTGTGATATGGTGTTGTACTAATCTAGATTGATAGTACAAATGTGATTGTTATACATGACCGACAAATGCTTATGAGTTTATGATGTGAACATGTTAGTTAGTTACTATTATGGATATCATGATTTATGTTTGAGTTGATATGTTGTGAAGTTGTATCATGCTAACCTGGATTGATTGTGTAGAAAAGATCGCCTCCCCTGAGATACATTAAGGTACGAGTTTTCTTATGTCATATATTTGGTACTTGATTGTTTGATTATGTTGTCTAGTTGATTTATTTAACATGGTATGGTTGCAAGTTGGTTGAATGTTTGATGAACTGCATAATATGAGTACGTGTTCAAATGATCTTGTTTTAAGATGGTTGTACTTATACATATGTGTTGAGACAGTTGATATGTACTTGAGTGTAGTAGGTGACAGTTGTAGCGTTATGTATAATGACTATGAGTTGACTATGGATTATGACATGATTGTTAGTCTTGGTAAAGGTCTATTTCAAATTGATAGATATTATTGTCTCAATATTTGGAACATGTGGTTGACATGTGTGATAAGTTGCAGGAAACATGCTTGGTATTAGCGTGGCAAGGTAATAGTTGATGTGTTTACATAACTAAGCCTCGATTGCAACAAGGTAAAAAGGTAAAAGATGTTGAAAATAGCAACAACAAATGCTAAAAATAGCATTGCTATAAATAGCATTTCAGGATATACTCCAACTTTGTTAGAAATAAAAAAAATAGAAATGATAAAAATAACATTGCTATAAATAGCATTTTGGGATATATTCCAATTTAATTAGTCCCTGAATTAAAATTGAGAATTAAAATTCGAATTTAGTCTCACTAGCTGTTTGAAAAATAATTAATTAATTCATCTTGAGTTAATTAGTTGGAGAAAATCAAACATGAAGTCTTGTGAAGACATGCAATAGTTATCCCTTAAGTAAGGAGATAAGGATGAGTTGTAATTAGTTAGCGCAGTTAACTGAGTTAAGTCCAGTTAAATTAGTTCCAAACAGTTGGAGGAACTAATTGTGAGTTCATTCAGTTAATGCATGCATGCATGTAACTAGTGTTCTCCAGATAACTGAATATTCTCTCATGAATAACCAATGCATGCGAGTTCAGAGAAAGACCCAGTTGAGATTAAAGACAAGGACATTGTACTATTAGTTGGAGGATTTTTCCTATAAAGGAAACTCATCCATGCAAAAAGAATCAACTCCTTCAGGATTGCACAGTTATTTCAGAGATCAGAGCAGTGTGTGAGGTGAGAATCACATGTGGCAGCTGGAGGACCCAGGAGAAATTGCGCAAGGAAATAGGAGGCTTGGAGGACTGAAGGAAGGCATATGTGTTGTCTATTCTGTCTATGAGAAACAGTGAGGGATTGTATTCAGAGTTGGATAGATTGTGAGCTAAATCTTTGTGTAATCCTGAGATATATCCACTTGTATGATAATACAGATAGTGGGGTTTTTAGCTGAGGCTTTCCCCAGAGTATTCTTCTATGTTTCATGTGTGATTGAATCTTCTTCTCTGTTATATGTGTTCTATTTGATCTTTCTCAAAATCGATTAAGCTTTCACAAGTTTGATTGGAAAAGTAGATTAAGTATTTTGCTTTAGTACATTACATAATCAGTTTAATCTACAGTTTCTCTACAAGATGTGTAGAGAGCAGAGCAAGGTTTTGTAGGAAAAGTTCTATAGTTTATCGGAGCAAAGGTTATCATAGTTGTGAACAATTTACTAAGAAGAATTCGAAGTTTGAAGTTCAAGGTTGCAGGTGCAAACCTAATTCACAAGATGGGACATTATGCAACTAATTGCTCATCAATGAAATCCAAGAAGGGATCCTTGGAAGGATCTGAAGGTGAGGCATTGACATCTCAATTCGATTTGGATTTTACCCTCATCGCATGCATGGTTTCATCGATGATGGGTTGTGGTTGGTTTCTTGACAGTGGAGCCTTATTCCACATGACTGACGATAAGAGTTTATTTAGTACCTTGGAGGAGAAAGACCTCAAGATACTCATAGAGATGGGTGACGATGAAAGGTATAGTGTTTCAGGAGTGGGCACATTTGCTTTTCAGAGGGAGCATGGAGCTTTTATCACCTTGACAGATGTGAAGTATGTGCCTAGACTGAAGAAGAACGTGGTATCGATCACAATGGTAGAGGACAAAGGCTATGATGTAGTCTTCAGTAAGGGAAAGGTTTTCCTTAGACACATCACCACAAGGAAAGTGAAGCACATTGGTTCACAAGTCAAGAACCTGTATACTCTTGAGGTTCAAGATGCATGCAAAGCCTTGAGGAGCAAGGAAAATGTTGGAGACTTGGTGGTTGAGAGGGAGAGTACACTACCTCTCAACATGCAGCGCCAGGAGAAGTCTAAGACAATTGTGGAGGAGCCACAATTGGTGAAGCAGCTCCAGAAGGTTGTGGAGTAGCCACAACTGGAGAAGCCGAGAAGAGACTGAATGGAGGCATCCACTCATGCAGAGACCTCTAGTAGGGGGGAAATTTCGAGCCAAGTGGGGAGAGGGGTCACATGCAACCATACCTCCAGGTGTGAGGTGGGGCGATGTGAAGTGATAGTCCCAAGAAGGATTAAATAGGGGCAGGATCCTTGAGGTACCCGACCTCTTTGATTAGACCTTGCTACGGGAGCCTCGATGAGGAGTAGCAGGAATGGCTAAGTGGATAGAGACAGATGCAGATGGAGCGGAAGAGGAAGCTTCAACATTAGAGGGTGTTTCTAGCCCAACAAGGAGGTCAGTTGGAAGATCAGTTACTTACTTCTTAGTAACTGAGTTGCAGTGCAGTAGTGGGTAACACGGTGCAACATGATGAGAGGATGTGCAGTGCGGATGTAGTGCTGGGAGATAGGACCAGCAATAACAGAGATGCAGTAGGAGGAATCAATGCGATTGATGTAGTCAGAGATCAAAGTGACAGAGGCTAGAGCAGTCAGATACTGAGGGGCATAAAGGTGCAGAGTTTTCAGTCGATAGAGGCAATAACAGTCAGATACTTTGATGATAGAGGCATCATTCTGATTCAGGTTGGTTATTTTTTGTTTCTGGAGTTGCTGGAGCAACAACACTTGAGAGAAGTGTTGCATGCAAAAAATTCCAAAGGTTCAGGATAGGGTTCTAGTTGAATGCCTTTCTCGTTGAAAGGGAGAGTTGAAAATAGCAACAAGAAATGCTAAAAATAGAAATGCTAAAAATAACATTGCTATAAATAGCATTTCAGGATATACTCCAACTCTATTGGAAATAACAAAAAATAGAAATGCTAAAAATAACATTTCGAGATAGATTCCAATTTTAATTAGTCCCTGAATTAAAATTCAAATTTAGTCTCACTAGCAGTTTGAAAAATAATTAATTAATTCATCTTGAGTTAATTAGTTGGAGAAAATCAAACATGAAGTCTATGTGAAGACATGCAACAATTATCCCTTTGATTGAGGAAGTTATCCCTTGATTAAGGAGATAAGGATGAGTTGTATTTGAGTTGTAATTAGTTAGCTCAGTTAACTGAGTTAAGTCCAGTTAAATTAGTTCCAAACAGCTGGAGGAACTAATTGTGAGTTCAGTCAGTTAATGCATGCATGCATGTAACTAGTGTTCTCCAGATAACGGAATATTCTCTCATAAATAACCAATGCATGTGAGTTCAGAGAAAGACCCAGTTGAGATTAAAGATAGGGACATTGTACTATCAGTTGGAGGAATTTTCTTATAAAGGAAACTCATCCATGCAGAAGGAATCAACTCCGTCAGGATTGCGCAGTTATTTCAGAGGTCAGAGCAGTGTGTGAGGTGAGAATCACAGGTGGCAGCTGGAGGACTCAGGAGAAATTGCGCAAGGAAATAGGAGGCTTGAAGGACTGAAGGAAGGCATATGTGTTGTCTATTCTATGTATGAGCAACAGTGAGGGATTGTACTGAGAGCTGGATAGCTTGTGAGTTAAAGCTTTGTGTAATCCTGGGATATTTCCACTTGTATGATAATACAGATAGCGGAGTTTTTAGCTGAGGCTTTCCCCATAGTATTATTCTGTGTCTCATGTGTGATTGAATCTTCTTCTCTGTTATATGTGTTCTATTTGATCTTACTCAAAATCGATTAAGCTTCCTCAAGTTTGATTGTAGAAGTAGATTAAGTATTTTGCTTTAGTACATTGCATAATCAGTTTAACCTACAGTTTCTCTATAAGATGTGTAGAGAGCAGAATTTTTACAAAAGAAAGGAATTGGGCAAGAATTCCTTGGGCTATGTTTGGAAACCCTAATTCCAAAAGAATGAGTGCTTTGCACACAGGAAGTCTTCTCAACCTTGATTTGTCTAAAATTATGTGGATATGTGTTATATTCATGGACACGTATTTAACATGTATATTAGCTAGTCTCTAGTTACTGGTAGATTTACATATAGTATGATACCATAAGCTCCATTCATCACACAAAAAACATGCACAGAGAAAATGGCCTTCAACGTTTTGTATTCCATGGATTTCAAGCTTCAACAGTGAACGTCTGACGTCCAATTTTTTGCTGGAATAAATTTCACAACAACTGCTCTATCATGCGTTATGTGTGCTTGAATACTAGAGTCTATGCATTTGCAATACTCTCGCATGCTTGTCATAGTGTGTATCATCTGAAGGAGGGCCTCGACCATCGTGTACAGTGCATAAAATGACAACAAAAATAGGAAACAAAAGGAGAATTTAATTTTTTCACAGTGCAAACCATTTTACCAAGGTAGGTAATGGCAGAGGGAAAGGTTATAATGGCAAAAGGATTGCTAAAATGGGACCTACGCATTTTAGAGATCAGGCATATGGCAAAGAAACAGCCATAAATAGAAGGAGCTAAACCAAATCTGACAAGGTCAGAATGACATTGGTATTTTGAACCAACTTGGCTCTGATACTATGTTAAACACACACATGGAGAAAAGACAACCAAATAGGATAAATATGAATACAATTCTATTAACAAAGATGTACATTAATATTACATTCTTGTGACCTTTGGTCTTCATATACCAAGTGGTCTCTTGGAATCCGATGACTGTTCACATTCCATACCAACCCTTAGCAGATTAGGTGTCCAACACAAGTCATACAATAACAATCCTTTTGAGATAGTAAGAACATAAAACCCACAAACTCTAAATCATTATTCTCATTTTTTTGTTTTATGTTTTAGTTATATAATAAATAATTTTCTTGTTGAGTAGATCAATTTCTCACCCACCTCGGATGTAATTAACCATACTTTATGTTTTTGTTTTACATTTATAGTAAATAGTTGGATTTTCTAGAAAAGGGAACTTCATTTTTATGAGCTCACACAACAAAATTTCGACACAAATGATATGTATATACAAAATGTAACTTCTAATCATTTCTCAAATGAATGAAATTATTATTTTTCCCGTCAGGTCATATATATATATATAAATATAAGAGAAGCTATATTTAAATATTTTTAATATTAAAGATATAATAAAAAAAGGTTTTTCGTTATGATCCACTCATTTTGCATTATGATCTACTATTCAAGTTGCGTATAATCTATTTGTTAAGCTATAGGAAGGGTTGGCATTATTTTCCAAGTGTCATAGTTGTAGAATACACTAACTATACCATTCAATTATGTATATTTTGTTTTCAAGGAAAAATATGCATTTTATTAATATAATATATAATATGTATTGAGTTTTTGTTTTGACATTTGTATGCTTATAATCTTTTTTAATAAAAATTGTAGATTATATATAGGTAGTTACATCTATATTTAAAAAAAAAAATGATAATCATACTATTACATCATTTATTCAAATTGTAAAAATGAGAAAGTTTATTTTTTCGGAAAAAAAAAATGAAATATAATTTAAAATATTTTACAAGTTTAATTCAAGGTTTATAGTATATTCAGTAATGTGTCTATTTGAGATTATAGAGATTATTTAGGTTCCCGTTTCAACCCAACTCTAATTGTTAAGAGTTTATTTTCAAATCAAATTTTGTCTCTTTAAATATGAGACACAGATATGTATGTTCATCTTGAGAGGAGCTTAAGTACGTTATCATTCAAAGGTTGTAAGATAAAATTCCTTAGAGCAAATTATTTTCAGATTAATGAATAACTAAATTGAGTCACTAAACCTTTATTGTTGACTAACACTAAACTTTTATGCAAGCCTTAAAACCAATTTACAACTATTATTTAACAAAAAATAGTGGATTCTTGACCAATTCCAAATTTGAAATAAATGCTATGATTCGAAGATAAGTATATAATTCCTCCTAATCCTCCCATGGAAGGGTTCCCCTATGATGCACCATCAGAAATACCCAAGGGATGTCCTTGGTTATAACCTCTTCAGAATGATATAGGGAGAACAATTTGTATATCTTGACTACAAAATTAAAATATAATGTCTTTTTTTCATCTTTTTTTCCTAGGTTACATTGTCCAAGGAAAAATCCTAAGTCATTCCCCTCATTTCGAGGATGGTACCTAGGGTAAACCCTAGAATG
The DNA here is from genome assembly GCA_000404065.3 of Pinus taeda. Lineage (NCBI taxonomy): Eukaryota > Viridiplantae > Streptophyta > Pinopsida > Pinales > Pinaceae > Pinus > Pinus taeda. The sequence goes on from APFE030412449.1 coordinate 50,163, forward strand.
TTTAGGACGCAATGCCAATTAACAATAGGGCTCAAAGCCATTACAACAATATATTCATTAAGATCTTAACATGTCACTTGTGGGAATTGAACTCAGGTGGGGAGGATAATAATGATTCCTCCCAATCGTCTAAGCTAGACCCAATTGACAAGTAATTTCTCTTTATCTTCAAATTGCTTTAGGTTTTTGGCAAGCCATACTTTCTAAGTTATTTACTGGTAGTGCTTTAATCTTGAGTGTCTCCATTCAAGAACAATAGGTTCTATAATCCTTTTCAACACTTTCACCTTCCCAAAGATTCCTTATCCCTATCATCCTTTCAACCTATTTCCATACTTCCTTGGTAAATGAACATTCCAAGATGATATGAGTGATGACATTGATTATACCATTCTATCTCAATGAACTTAATTTTCTAAAGGACTTCCCATGTGGGTTCCTTATTTTAGAAACTTAACCACATGAATATTTTGTATTTTGGAATGCATCTTAATTTCAAAATTATTTTCCGCCACCAAAAAATATGACCTTCTCTTCCTTCCTCTACCAATGCCTTGTGTCCTGTTCAAGGAACATAAGCTCTAAGAGGATTCAATAGCCAAATTAACTAGTCCTCCTCAAATTTGAAGCTGACATTGCAATATTTCAACAAGTCTATGTATCTATTCCATAGTTATACATATTCTTCCCCCAGTCCTAGCTCTTCCCAAGATAGCCACTATGGATGCAAAGTTGTAGTCCTTCACCACTTTGCAACCTATCTAATTTTCTAATGCATTTATTTCTTAAATCGTGTATTACCTAAAAGGGTAATATATGCATACCTTTTTTCCCTACCCATGGATCAAGGCAGATTCAAACTTTATGTCCTTGGCGAATTTTCCATATTAGCCAATTTCCAACTAGATCATATGCATAGGTGACTACTTTCCAAAAAACTGAGGCATTATTTGATTGTTTAAGTGGGTTTCTAACCTAATCCTCCATTGTACTAGGGGATATATACTTTTCTTTTACAACATGAACCCAAAAACCTATTCCTCAAATTAATATCCACATATTTTTGTAGCCAAAGCATTTGAGAATATAAAGGGGTTTTTAAGTCCCTATTGTCTAGTGTTTTTTTCGTAAGGATGGGTTTTGCCAAAATGTCGGTACTAAGTATTTCTTCTTTTGACCTCTAGACCAAATGAATCTATCACGTAGTCTCTTAATGGTTTTGAATACTCCTTTTGGGACCCGAGCAATCGATATCCACTAAACTAGAAATGCTTCCTGAACTAATTTTACCAATACCAAATGACCTCTTCTAAAGAGCAACCTATTATGCCATGTGTTTAATTTATTTTCCAACTTAGCTCTCAACCATTACTAGTCACATTTTTTACGCTAATTTGGCTTCAAAAGGAATCTTAGATCCTTCAAGCTCTATTATGATTATGCCATCTAAAAGGGGACTAATTAAGCAAAAGGATTATTTTCCTACTCAAATATCAACAATAAAGTGATCATAGATTTTTCCATATTTACTATAATTCTAGTAGCCTAACAAAATAAATTCCTGGTGCGTTCGAACTTCTAAATCACCCTTCTTATTGGTTCCTTCATGAAAAATTAGGATGTTATCTACAAAAAGTAGGTGTGTGATATTGCATGATGTTCCAATAGATATCCCTTTGGGACTACCATTCCCTTCTTCTTCTTTAATTAGCTTACTTAATCCTTCAACTATTACAAGAAATAGAAGATGCCTTGTCTAAGGCCTCTTCCTTATCAAAAGAAAGGGAATGATGCTCCATTGACTACCACAACAAAAGATATTAATGATATGCAACTCATGATTTGTACAATGAACTTATAACAAACCCAAATGAATTAGAATAAGTCTAATGTAAAATTGGCCTACCTATCATGATCTTTGGATACTTCCACCTTCATCACCATCGACCTTTGGTTCTTGACTTTAATAAAGCGAAGGCATTTTTGAGCTATCTCCCACTACCTCATGAATTTGTCTTCTCTCTAAAATCCCAAATAGTTCTCTAGAGATTAGATTATATAAAACATTTTCCAACCTTCTAGTTATAACATTTGAAATAATGTTATAAATGCAATTACATAATGAGACATGCCTAAATTTCTCAAAATTTGTCAGGTTGTCTTCTTTAGGGATTAGTGGTAGGAATGTTGTATTGAAGTCTCCCAACATTTTTCCCTAAGTTCTTGCGGTCGCCACAACTCTTCTTAATTTTTCTTCTCTATAAAATCACAACATCTTAAGAATAATTCCATACGGAGATGATTAAGACCAAGAGTTTTCCCCCTTTGAAAACTATGCAAGATCCGAAACAATTCTTCTTTCTCCACTTCCTTTATCAAGTCTTGAGTATCTTCATGATTGACAAAACTAGACAAGGAATTTGAAAACTTAATAAACTCATCTATTGTAGCTCAGATGCCCTCTTTGAATAGGGAGGATAAATGTATTACTCCTTCAAATTCTATTACCTTGAAGCTTATTGCTCGAATACCATCTCCTTTATCAAATTTCCATACAAAATTAGCATTCATTCTATAGTTTTCATAACCATAAAAAAAGGACGTGTTCTCATCACTAGCCTATAGCCACGATGTCTTACTCTTGAGCCCCCACTCTTTTTATTTTTTTCAAAGTTATATGCATATTTTCATCTTCTAGAAGCTTTAATTATAGGCTTTTTTTGTCAGGCATATACCCAAAACCTTCATTATTGTTTATTAAAAATATGGTTTCCTCCACTTTTCTAAGAACCCAATCATCTCTCATTTTTTTTTTTGTTTCTTCCCTTTTAGAAACTAATTTTTTTTCTTCTTTCAAATTTTGGTGAAATTGGATGGGAGCAAATTCTCTTAAGTCACGATTATAAGGTTTCCAAATAGCTTTGGTTTGTCCTACAAGCTTCTCCACTTTTAGTCATGATGGATTTTATTTGAAGAGGTTGTCAAGTTTCTCTAATGTAGGTACCACTCCTGACATTATAAGACTATGATCAAAATCTCCCTTGAGGTGACCCATTATTTAATTCGAAAGACTTCGTCAAGAAAGTATTCATAGATTAAGAATTGATTGAACCTCTATTATGACCGCAAGGGGGTGATATATTGGGTTAAATGTATATGGTATGACCCAACGGGGGGCATATATGAGGTTAAATGTACATGTATTATGTAAATGTATATGTAATAGGCTCATCCTAATAGTGAAGGGACCACATGTTTTATGTGTGGATAGAAATATACAAATATCATGTATTCATTACAGAGGGGAGGGACATACGATTGAGATGTATGAATGTATTTGGATATTTGGAGGGGTTTCTCCTATTATTGCACGTATTGGATTTGCACTTCACACTCACATTATTGTACATGGTGTATACTTTTTATTTTATGTATTTGTATTATAACATTAGGTATTATAGCTCATGATCCTAGGGTTTTGTAACTTAAAATAGGTTATGACCCTTAGGGGGGGCATATTGGGTTAAATGTATATGGCATGGCCAAAGGGAGGGTATATATGGGGTTAAAGGTACATGTAATATGTAAATGTATATGTAATAGGGTCATCCTAATAATGAAGAGACTACATATGCCATATATATCCATATATATATATATATACATATATTGAGAGAGAGAGATAGATAGAGAGAGAGAGATCATGTATACATTATGGAGGATATGGATATGGCTTAAACATATGAATGTATTTGGATATCTAGAGGAGTTTCTCCTAATATTATAGGCATTAGAGTTGTGTTCCACAATCACATTGTTTTGCATGGTCATCTTGGCATTTTCGTTATAATTTTTTTTTGAGGTTTCAAATGGTGAAACTTGAACCATATTTAGGGGAAATATTGGAGAACATCTATTTTGAATTTCAGGTCTTGGTTCACTATAGTTTCAAAGATATGCTCTAAGGAATTTAGGATTCTTGAATGCTCCTAGAATCATTTTCAAACAGGTCAGTTTGGAACTTTCACTATAATCATTTTTTTTCTAGGAGGTTTTCATACGGTGAAATCTTTTGAAGACTCTTGATTGGTGAGTGGAATCAGCTCCTCCTCCCATGGTACGGATCCTTGCAACAATGACTCTCTCTCTCCCTCTCTCTCTCTCCAATACCGCTTCTTGTGTCCATGGAAAAAAAGCTACAATATATTTCGGTCATACGATGTGCTCCTAACACTCATATATTAGGGGAAAATATGTTCTCACATAAAAAGAGATCACCTAGCCAAGCTTAAATAGGTGGATTGAAATATGCCATGTGTTAAGGGTTTTATACATTAAAACTCACTTTCACCTAAGGAACCACTTTTCCTAAGTTATTTCTGCTAATTAATTCATCCACGTGAGAATAACTCATTAATTTTATATTATTACCATATTTTTACCTATTAAAGTGAAAATAATTCAAAATATTTTTACTCACATTTTTAGTGTCCATAGAAATAATTTTATAAATCACTAATTTATTGATTATCCCTTAATTCTTTAAACATTCTCATAGATATAATTTATTAATCATTTTTATAATTATTTCTAACTTATTTACCCTTTCACCTACAAGAATTTAATAAACCATTTTTTATTATTATTATAAATTAGTTCTTATTGTCCGCGAGGTCTTGGATAGACGGTGATCAAGTGCTATGTTAAGGAAATCCTTGATGTGAAGTCACTGGATCAATTCATCGTCCTGATCGGGGTGATATATTGGACATGATGAAGATATAGTCCTACCAAGTTTACAAAAAAATAGTTCTTATCATTTTAATTTTTATTAATTAACTCAATAAATCATTTTTTGAGTTAATTATCTAAAGAAAGGTTATTAACCATTTCATTGATCTTTTCCTCTCATGAATATCAATAAAATACAAAAAGTGGTTAGATCTTGATATTGTCCAACAAATATTTTATTATTTGACCTTATCAGCTCTTACCTAGCATTTTATTGCACCAAGAGGTGCTCTCCAACATAATATGGAAGTGATACTATAATGTCTTGTCATGTCTTGTTATGTTTTGTAAACAAAAATAATAAAATAATAAAAATCAAAATAACCATACATTACAATAAAAATAATGCATTGACCCATGGTACTCATGTGGAATATAGCCTATGTAAAGAGGGAAATACCAACCTAGATCCATCTTAACTTCAGATATACCAAGCGACAAGAGGGATCAAATCTCTTTTTACTCTAGAAGAGGTTTGCAATAGAGAGGTTTTCCCTTCTCATTCTACATGACCATTATCATCATCCAACCTTTATTCCTAATACATTTGAGAGTTCTCCACTAGAACCTCATCATTTTTCTTTCTTTTTCTTTTTTGTGCCTTTGGATTATACAACCACTTCTAGAGAGAGGGAATCATTTCAGTTATAGCAAGGATTATAGAAGAACCCTCTAAAGGAGGAGAACCTCTTGATCCATTCTCATAGGGTGCTTCTCATCAAGTGAAAATATTTTAATAAAAGATTTATCTTTGAGTAACGAAGTAGGTAATTATTATGTGATTTAGCTACATGTCTTTCTATTCGGTTTATGATTTTATTCTTTTATGCAAATATGTTAAGTTCACACATGAATAATTGTTGCTTCTAGGGTTTAATGAAATTCCCACATATTATTGTTAGACTATTAGCTATTGTAGGAAAGTTCTTCTTTACTAACCCTTATGTAGGAAGACATCTAACAACTTTCGTTCTGTGAAAACTTGCATGCTTATAATGATAAAGTCACTAAGGCATTTGTTGAGAACATTAATGGGAGCACAACTCAAATAAGAAATCTTGTTGTCCTAGTCTCCAAGGATTCCATAGTAACTGTTACCAAGCTACCACAGGAGGCTGAACATTGGTTTAAAGGAATGAGAATTAAAGGGTAGAACTAGAACCTATATTTGTTGCCATCTTAGAAAAAACATTATTGGAGCAAAGGAATTACATGTTCATGGTTAAAGTAAGAGTGGAGGAACATTTTGGTTAATGTACACAAGTTCCTTACTTGTGATAGAAGGTACACTATAACATTCCTATATCATATGCGTTTTCTTTTGCATTTGCAGGGACAAGGAATTAATATTCCCTTTTTCATATGGAAGTGTTTGACCAAGATGAAAACACATGTCCATTTGCATCCTAGAAATATAGAACACAGTCTATTTCATCATGGACTGATTAAGCTACTTATTGTGGAAGAGTTAAAGAAGAAAAATTAGATATGGCATCGCTTTTTGTTTTGGAACGGGTTTTAAGAAAAAATGGTTGCAGTTGAAAATCATGATTCTCAAGGAAATAAATGATCCTATAAAAGAACCAAATCCACCCCAACCAAAGGAAGGTCACAATTGAGACACCAACAGAAGGAATAGAGGGATCTCATACAAATTTTTTGGGTAATACAATGAAAAGATCAACCCTAGGGTTAATAAGAGAAGGAAACAAAGTTTTCAAGCCACAAATGGGTAGTTTTAAAAATAGGTGACTCATATGTAGTTCATGCAATTAAATCAACAGTTATAAGAATTCAATCCAAGTAGACACTTCAAGAATATGAGAAGAGGAAAGAAGATGAAGAGGATGGTGTATTCATCATCAGAAGTGTATCAAGAATACCTCTCACTCAATTTCCACAAAAGATACTTCTTCTTCCACAATATTGATACAAGTATGGATTTAGCAACAAAGGTCGGTGAGCCCAGGGAAACAAGACCTAATCAAGTAACAAAAGATATTGTTTCAGACCCTCCTTGTTTTAAATATAAAGAATTTGAAAATTTTGATGTTGTTAAGGAAATAATCCATCCTAGTCATACACATTTTGTTGATTTATTAAAATTGAGGAAGAAGAATAAAAGGATTAAGAAACTTAAAGAGGAGTTCTCGGTTGAGTAAGAAAAAGGATCAGCTAACCTCCATATACAAAATATTGTTTCAAAAGGCCAAAAAGTGCAAAAGCAAGTATTGTTGCTTAGAAAATGTAATAGAAGGTTAAAGATCAAGCTTATGAGGGAAAAAAGAAGGAACCAACAAGTTCATGTGGTCTCTACATTTGAAATTGACATTCTGATCCATGTGGCAAGCCATGCATGACTTCGTAATGGGACACAATTTTGTTAAAATTTTAAAGTTCCTAAGAGAAACTCTTTTTAGTAGAGGTTTATTGCATGAGGAAATGCAATCGCTTAGGCATAGGGAGATATTGGGCTTCGATTTTGTCACGTGTTACAATGCCAAATGTCTCCTTTTCACCAACCATACTCCCTTATTTCCACCATTTTATAGTTCTCGCCATTACATGTATTCCCTCTTTAAGCTGTGTCTTCTAAGAAGCTCTCTTAGGTAATCAATTAACGTTTTTAAGTTATTTCCCATGTTTTAATGATTGTTTAGACTAGAATTTATTTTTATCTCACAAGTAGTGAAATGTATAGAATTTTGATAGTGATCTGGTTGTTATCAGAAAACCATTTGCTACTGGAATTATTGTAGTTACCAATCTTCTAAAAATCCAATGATACCTCATAAGTTTCACATTCACTCCATCCCAAGACAAAATAAATTATATGTGTTATGTTTGGAATGACATAAAAATGGTTTCTTGTTATCTAGCTAGGCTAAGATCTTATCACTAAGGTTGCAGGTTCATGGTCAAAGATTCAGTCAAACATTAGGATTACACATGAGTCTGAGCATGTTGATGATATTTCATGCTTCTAGTCATTTAATCTATTAATGTTAAGATCCATAATTGCTTTTATACTGGTCCTCTCTTCAATGGATCAAATTATCCATCCTAAGTGGTACATATCTTATATTTTAAGTATAGTATATTTCAGATCCATTTGAGATTGAGCAGTTATGTAGTGTATCATTTATGTATTGTAAACTCTATAAAAATGTTGTAATGATATCTTGTGAGGGGGCGGGGGGAAGGGGGAGTGTGTGCGATAGTGGTGGGTGGGGCAATGTGGTTACTATTAAATGTTGTAGTTTATTTTCTATTGAAGTTTAATACAAGGATATTATTGGCTCTATGAGATGTTCATGGTTACTTGATATTGAAATTTTCCTTGGTAGCATATGCCAAGTGAGGCAGGACTACATGCTAGATTAGGTTATTTTAATGCATAGGTAGATTCACATTTCAAGATTTGACTCTCACAATGATATACTCTACTTTTATGTGTGCTTCGTAGTAACATGAGTCTTGACTTGGCTTACTGATATACAAATTGAACATATTACAAGAACACGTTGACATAAATATAAAGTGAAAGCTGATAAATTAAGGTTTAAACTACAATTTGGATAACAATTAGACTAGGTGATTGATCCCTACATGATCAGTTTTGTTCTAAGTTCATTTTTAAAAGTTTTGATCATGTGTTGCAAGAGTAGCCACTCAAGTTGTTATTTAACAAATTTAACAGAGGGTTGCATGAATGCTTTGGCCCTATTCATAGTGAAATATTGTGACATTGCAAAACTCTGCAATTCTATTATATTCCAATTTGGGTGAAGTTGTACTCTAGTATTTAATTTGATTTTCATTTGTAGTTGCATCCATCCCCATTTTCATTTGTTGAATTGAGCAGACCTTGATTACATGGACATTATAAACAAGTGAAAGATTGTAATTAATCATAAAGTCATAGTTCTAGTAGATGTTAATTATAATGGCCAATGCCTTTTAAATTTGATTACTTCCTTAGGTATATACTTTGATCTTGCACATATAGTGCATGCATCTCACAAGCTTACTTCCCAGATTGATAGATTTAATGACCATTGTTTAAGCAATTAAATTGTTTGACAACTCTTATCCTCGCCAAACCCATACTCTTTATGGGAGCTCTGATGGCTAAAGGACAAGTATATTGAAATGTGACATTTATTTGGGGAAGCAATTCCTCATGACCATGAATTTTACTCTCAATAAGTGGCGATGGGCTAAAATGATGTTTTTCCTCCATAGTAGATCATAATTAAACATAGGGATACCAATTGTTTCAAATGTGGGTATGTTTTCACCTTCGCAGAGGAGCTCATAACTATTTTTATTAGGACCTCTTACCATTGCGTTCGTTTTTATTAGGAGGGTACCTTTGGTTCCAACTATTTAATCTTTAGATGGTCTAGTTATGGATGATTTCCTAGTAATTCTTCCTACTTCTAAGGGCTAAGTTGTATTGTAGATGAAAAGACTTACTTATTCTACTAAACATTAGTTTTCTCATTGTTATTCTCATATTTTTTGACCAACTACAAGTGATCCTCTTTTTCTATGGCACCTTGTTCAATTGTTCATTTTTATGACAAATTTTGGCAAAATACCAGTACTCCTGCCATTGTTTACACTCAAAAGGGAGTTGTTTGTAGTCCACAAGTTGGTAATGTTTCCAATGATCCAATGTTAGTTGTATTGATTCTAATTGGCCCCTTTCCAGGTCTACTTCATAAGAGATGTGTGCTTGAGCCATCATTTCATCTCTTAGCTCTGCAATATTAAAGTAAGTTCCTAGAGTGGTCCAAATAGTCCCTAAAACCTCATCATTCCAACAATGGAAGGAGGGTGAAGCAATCTTACTCAAACTAGAATTTTTAAAATGGATCCGAAAGAGTCCAAAATAGTTTAAATGCTTTATGTAAATTATTCTTTGGTCCAAGGTTAGTAAGCAATTATGGATGTTTTGTAAAATTAAAATTATAAAAACTACGACTTACGTTATATATCCATATATAGATATCCAATTTTCTTGTAGCCAACAAAATAAGCACAAAAAGACTTATTAAAAAGTATAAGTACACTCATTTTAAATTACTCTCTCTCTCTCTCTCTAATATATATAAGTAAGTTAGAAAACAATTATGGAGATTTTGTAAAATTAAAATTATAAAAATTGTGACTTACTTTATATATCCATATATATAGGTATTCAGTTTGCTTGTAGCCAACATAATAAGCACAAAAAGACTTATTAAAAGGCATAAGTCGCTCTAATTTGTATAATCATTTTAAATTATTATGTGTGTGTGTGAACGAGAGAGAGAGAGAGAGAGAGAGATTATATTATATGAGTAAATATTTACTTTTAACTCTCAATTTATTATGAATCTAGAGGAATTAGATAGTTTTGTCATATTCTTGCTAAAAGTGGTTCTTAATGTTTATGTATATGTATGTGTTATGTGTCAACTTTATATTGATCATGGAAAGAACTACACATCCTTCTCATATTGACTGACATACTATTGAGATTTTTAAAATTTGTTTACTCTTAATTACTTTATATTATATGGGTGGATAGGTGTGCTTGTATATTTACTTATACCACATGCCAACTTCATGTTGAGAAGATAATGAATTACATATCTCTCTCGTAATGAATAACAAAGTATTTAAAATATTTTAACGATAATAATTTTTCTAGTTTTAATTGCTCTCTCTTTATATATTATTAAAAAATCTACTTTCCTAGCACACAACTAAGGTACTTTCCTAATATTGAAATTTTTATTTAAAGTGGATATGAGAGTATTTTATTTATAACTGATATTGAAATTGTTTTTTGTTATTTGTTAAATATTATATGTAATTTTATTTTTATATTTTTATATATATATATATATTATATTATATATATTCCAATTTGAATTTGTATTCATTTAAATTAAATGTAAAAAATATTTTTTCTATGAAATAATTTAATTTCATAAACAAATACTTAAATAACAAATAATTTTTCAAAAATTATTTAATTCTAACAACTTTTTATTACCATCATATCAATAAATTAAAGTTGAAAAATATATATATCCTCATTATAATGTTCAATAATTATTTATATAGATATTTCAATAAGTATTATATAAATCCTTTAAATGTTAATATTATTTTACTGTCTCAAAATGTATTATCTTAAATTTAAAAAAACTAACCAAAAAAATTGAAAATTAGATTAGCTCATTTTTTATTGTGTTGTTGTTGTTTTATTTTTTATTTTTATTTTTTATGGTGAATGGGTAACTCGTTGCAGTAATTTAGTCAAATCTAGGATCAAACTTCATAGCTGATATTATAGCACCAAGAGTATATCCAACAACTCGCAAGCTAAATATACCAATAAAATTACCCATTCTTACAAAAATTATTATATAGTTAAATAAAACACACTAAAAATAACATATCTAACATAATGCAAACATAAAATTAAGTTTAATGTCACAACCATTTTGGTTGGTTTTACCGTATAAAATCAAAATGTAACTCAAATGCCACTCATAAAGACTAAGACACGCTATAAAATAATATGTCTAAAACAATGCAAACATAAGATTAGTTTCACTGTCACAATTATTTTGGTTGGTTTTACTATATAAAATCAAAATGTAACTTAAATGCCATTCATAAAGAGTAACACATCACCGTTGTGCATCGATGTCGTTGTTTAATAGATTATTAGCATTTTTTTCCAAGTTACATGTTCATAAAGTTTTAGATTTATGTTTATCAAATAAGTGTTATTTACTTACCATATTTTAAAATTTATATTATTAAATGTGTTTTCCATTCAACTTGCCCTGAAAGTAATTAAGATAACATATTGTTTTCCACTTAGCATTAGAAGAAGGCATAATGAGGAATTTGTTAGCTAATAGATTTAGTGTAACATGGGTAATGTCAGTCATACAAAACACTCATAATTGCTTGTTGACCTTGGACTAGAGAATACTTTTCTCATCTTGATACACTTGTATAGGATGAAAATCAAAGGCCACCACCCATCCCCTCTAAACTCTTTTCATACCTCCTTCAAAGAAAAACTTAATGTACATTGTTGAAATGGCTGGTAATATACCTCTGAGTTAAATTCATGTCACTCAGATTGACATGAACCATTTGGAACAATATAACGCTCTCTTTGTTATCCATAAACCAATTCATGATTCTCTCTCTCTTTTTGCTATCTCAACTTCGTCTTTTCATATTATGCAACCCTCATTTATGTTGTTAACTTATGGAATCCTCAAATAGAAAAAACAAAATAAGTAGGCAAAATGAAATGATTACAAGATTGCATATGAATGTAAATGCATAACTAGATTAATAATGCATCAATGTTTTCATTTATTAACATTTTTTATCCAAGCTACATGCATGTAAAAACGATCCCAAAGATTATTGAAGACTATCTTTACTAATCCTGTTTTATTTAGCTATCGTCTTAAACCAAACATTAATGAACATATTTTTTTATGGATCATAAATTAAATCTATTCATTAGAATGCTTAAAAATCCACACAATTAAATTTGTTTTCAATCTAGCACTTGCAACTTACCCTTTTAGTCTTAGAAAATAATTAAGATGATACATCTCTTCCCATTGCACTCTAGCAGGAGGTGTAATACCCCTGTTGATGTATGATGTAAATATTACGCTGTCAGCCAGAGTCATTTTTGTAGGCTTGCATGCCTATGTATATGTGTATATAGATTTTGGGGCTAGCTTTCCTAGGGACATATATATTGAGTTGAAAAACTGTTCAAAGGGTTTGTTACCCACCACCTATGGGTAGTATCCATAGGAGAATTTTTTTGTCCTAGATGGTCCTTAGTCGGCAGCCAATAGCCCCTTGTAGCCACGAGATAACTCAATGTGCCACTATATGTGTCATCTGAGCCATCCATGTGGTCGCTCAACCATCTGTTATGATCGTATGTTTGAAGGTGGGCTTCCCAACCCCGAAGATATGGATTTTCATTGTGTACTTGGGTACTTTTGTTTACTTATCATGGGCACTTTTGGGCATGGATTAATGGGGATATTCAACAAAAATAGTGGGCTTGGTTTGTACTCTTGTCTCCTCTGTCCAATTTGATGGTTAACCTTGTATCTTAGTCCCATGGGATCTCCTTTATTGGCTACTGGATTTAAGGGTGGCACTACATGGGAAAACCCGATTTTGGCTGCATGGTCCCACTTCCCGATACCATGTACATCACTCCCTCCACTCATTATAACCTTATTTCACCATATTTCCCCATTCGGGTCCACATTTGTCTACTGGGTCCAAAAGGAGCTAGCTTCCCCCTCCCCTTGTCCATACCTTGGGTCAAGCTTGGAATGATGCTCTAAAGGTTGATGTAGCTAAAAGAAAAGAAAAATCATAATTTGGCCACTTTCAACAACAAATGTACCATAAAATTCAAAATGGTTGAGACATACTAATTTAGCACGTGGGAAAAAGAAAAACATGAGCTCCACCCCTATCATCATGGCCACAAAAGGCATATGAAGCAGGGTGGAAAAACAACAATCGGGGTATCTCGTGTACCATCATTTCTCCCTCTTGCACTCATATACGCAAGTGTGGGCTTCCCCTATTTTAGTTACCCTTGTACTATGGTATATGGCCTGGAGCCTTGCCCTTATGCCCCACTCCATTCCATCACTGTTCCACATTCCACCTACCATTTGATGGGTCTACTATGAACATGCCACCCCCTTAGAGGTTAAAACCACCTAATAGTGTCTTTGGTTAACCTTCTTCTTGAACTTGGAGACACTTGTATGTTATGAAGCGCTCACTATGGAAGGGAATGCCACTATGAATTGTCCACTTGGTTCCATGATTTGTAAGATCATTTACTCAATCACATTAATGATTGGTTGTACTGGAAGGTGAGGGGACACATTGGTTCTTATACAAGATTGTTGGTGGTTCTTCATCTAGGGTTTGGTCTCCCTATACGGGGTCTAATCCCTCCAAAAGGTCATATCGACATTTTGTAGGGTGAGCGTTGAGAGCCATGGGTCTTTGCCATAGCAAAGAGTAGATTTCCACTCCGTGGGATCCTTCAGTTTCACTCATGGCTTGCTCGTGTTCCACATATTGGGCGATTATGATGCACCTGGACCACCTTTCCTAGCCAGCTCCACTCTTGCACCACACACTTGGTAGCTGATCTAGGGCCTAGATGAGGTTGTTTCTCACCATGGGAGACAATGGGAGGG
>APFE030412449.1:78772-109547 GCA_000404065.3 Pinus taeda
CTAGGGGTACATGATTGTTTATGATTTTCCTTGATAATTCATCAATTGTGACCTAAAGAAGTGTAAATTTCCCTAAGTGATTGAATTGTTGCCTAAGGCCATACAAACTTGCTAGGGGACTTCTTTGTTGGGAATAAGCATCTCTAAACATTGATTCATTAGAATCCATTCTCCCATTAGGCTAGGCACTGATTTAGTCCTAGTTGATCACTAAACGAACATTCCTTTAACCTTCATCTTCTCTCTTCTAAGGCCTAACCCTAGTAGGCTTCCTAGGGCACCACACACAATTCTTTCTAGCCATCCAAAATACTTGAAAAATGACCAATAACTACGTTAGGGAATTCTTAAGAGGTGCTCCAAATTTGAGACTAATCCGACAGTGGAATATCAAGATACTGCAAAACCTAGCTTAAAGACTATTTTTCTCCCCAGGGTTCCTTGGGTTAGTGCCTTCATTGGGTTCATTGCATTCAAATCTCAAGAAAAATATAATTACTTTGATATTCTTATCTACCCAACTCGGTCAAGTCCATTAGTTTGTTGTTCAACCCTGAAAACCTTGACCTTGTTTGGCAAACTAGGGCTTCTTTGTGGTCCCACAACTTTGGCATTCAAATTTCACAAGGATTGCTTAAAGACCCTATCTTTCTAGGATTCTTTGGTTTAGGGAACTTCATATCAAGAAATACCTCTCAACCCTAGATCATGGTATCCTCTTAGCCCTTGTTAGAGGTCCATACATATTGCTTCTAAAGCAAGAAAGCTTGTCATTTTAGGCTCTCTTGTGAATAGGCCTTTGGAATCACTTTACATCTTATCATTGATCTATATTTCTTTGTGATTCTTCTCATACCAAGAATCCTCCCATCGGTGAAAGTTTTTAAAGAGTAAGGAGATTTAGCTGAGGTGACATTGGGCTATTGCTCCATTGTATCTTGTTGACCTAGTAGTTTCTCTATAGGAAACCCTCCTAGGACCCTTACTAGTTTGAGCAATAACAAGGCCAACATTGCAAATATTTTACATATTTTTATTAATAGAATAACGGTTGGTTGTGGGTCCCACTCCAATGAAAAGAGTATAGGGGGAAGTGCATGTGACATCCCCTGGTTATTATTATTCCCATTGTAAGTAAATTGTAATTAGTTAAAGGCTGAGACAAAGGGACACAAATTCTAGATTGCTTGAGGAATCGGTTGTTTTAAATATCAATATTGGTTGAGTGGGTTGAATGAACAATAAATTTAACTGAAAGGAAGAGGAAATTCCTAGGTTTTCTCTAGTTCCAACGAAAAACAAGAAGAGGACAAAAATTTAAAGACAAGCATGGGTTGTGCTGCTCGGGGCGTGGTTGACTGGCATGGAACTGGGAAGGATACAAATGGTTAATCCATTTGGAAGCACAAACATCTCCACATGATTCTCACACACATAGGAAGTGGAGAAAAAAATCTCTCATTCTCTCATGCACAAATACAATAAAAGGGAGAACACATTTTAATTACCTCTTGTGCATATACACATGCAACAAAGTAGAGGACACAATGAGAACATTATAAGAAAAATTCCTCCAATGGTGGAGGTGAGAAAACAGAGAGAGAAGTGATGAAATTGGGTAGAAAGCAACCTCCAGAAAGGTGGAAACAAGCTGAAGAACCCTCACAGAGGCGGTGAAATCATTCTTGAGAGCAGTGGACTGCCTATAAGGCTGAAGAACCCATTGGAAGATTGTGGATTAATGAACCTATTGGATTAGGAAGAGCCACTTAGATGCTTGTGAGGGTTGTTGAACCATGAAGACTTGCCTTGGGGCTGAAGCTCTGGCTCTTAAGTCACTAATGAACCACCTAGGGAGGTGACCTATTTTCTCATCATTAGCTTATCTACTAACGAACCTTCCCTTGAAATGGACTCTCTTCTCTTGAAAATCAGTCGAGACTCTTTGTACTATGGTATCTTGGCGTGGATGTTATTTATGTCTAAAAAATTTGAGTGAAATCTTGTGTAGCTAGTGGATTAAGGAAGATGTCCTTGTGGCATCTTGTTTCAACTATAATATTGGTGAAGTTCCCCTCAGAAGCACTCCACCTCAAGCACTAAAATCTGGCTCTAAGGTGGTAACTACAAGTAACTGTGGTCATAGATTGTCTATGGTTGGGTGGAGAGTTAGAGTCCCAATATTAGTTGCTATATCTCTTATAAGATAAGTATATACTCATGTTCTGTGCTTGTGCCTATTATGTCTCTATTTATTGTGTTGAAACAATACTATAATAATGACGGGGGGTGTTGTTTCCTACATGAACAAGAATACCACTATTGTATGTACAAGATTTATGGAATGCTTCATTTCCCTGTGGAATTTCTATGTTGAAATTATATTGAATGTCTTCCTTAAGGAATAGTTATTCCCTCAACCTTCCTAAGTATGCAAGTTGATCAATAACTACCGCTTGGCATGATGTGGCATGTGATTCAACAACCATGCAAGTGCCACAATGGGTGAATGTGTTTGGTGTTGGGTGAAAAGGGGCACCTGGGGCCCACAAGGCTTCAACAAGTGCCACATGGCAGAGAAAGCCCAAGTATATATAAAGAGTGAGGAAGAGATGTTCTTGGCTGACCGTAAGATGCCACAAAAGGTGGGCACCACAGAGGGTCTGGCAAGGCCCAAAGAAGGGTGTGCCACTTAGGTGTAGGTTTCAAGGAAGAAGAGTGCAATGGTTGAAGTCGTGACTATTGGGTTAGTGCCTTGGCCATGTATATGTAATAATCTGGGTTCTCACCTTTGCTTGTGGAGTTGTAGCCCCAACTCAGGGGTGAATCATGGTTGAGATTGATGAACCACACGATTTATGGTTGGGTGGAACATGGAGAGCCCATAACTAATTTCCTACTTAATTTCAGATAAGTGTTCATATTATTTATTGTATTGATTTATAATGTACATATTTGATGTTGTAATGGTTTATGAATTTATGGTTGAGACCCTAACTTCAGCTTTTATGCTATAATGTTTATAATTCTCTGTATTCCTCTCTCAATGTTTAATTGGGGCACATATATTCATAATTGTTGCTTAATGTGATGTTATCTAGCTGTTTTATGTGAATATCGATGGTTAATTGTAATTTCTGTTGTGCAACATTATATTTATAGTTTCTATGAGTTAAAAGTATTTTATTATGAGCATCCACATTTCATGCATATAAATTGGAGAACTGTCAGGTTCAAGAACCAACAAGGTAGGGTTAGTGTTTTATTTTCTTCTGTGGTAAATTATATAACTGTGAGTAGGGTGAATGTAGCAGAATTTCCCAACAGGTGGTTAAGTACGTTACAAGGTGGTATCAAAGCCTAATTTTCAACACTGGGCTTGAATTGGGCATGATACAGGGCAAATTGTGAAAGTTGTAGGTTGTCCACCAATTGTTTGATGAAAGTACAATGGCAGAATTGATTAAAAATTTAGCTTTGAAAAAGGCATAGGAGCTAGGAGAGTCTCAAAATTATCAAATCCCTACAAATGAAGAAAATTTTCATGTAAGAATCGTTAATTTTAACCCCAGAATGCTAAAATTGTGCGCAAGATGACACTCCTATATTGTTCCAAGTTCTATTTGGTTTATTTTATATATAATTTTGTTTTCCCCAAGGAAAAATCGTAATTTTCATTATGTATTAGAAAATTACATGCTGTAGATGCTTCTCTGGAACACCTCTAGAAGCATATATCAAAATCTGGTTGCAAGCCACATACATAGTAAAATGTATATTACATAGCTATAACTTGAAGACCTGAGATAAATATACAAGAGATAAACAAAAATATACAGTTCAATAAATATACATCCTTTCGAAAGTATCTTCTCCAAAATCAGGGCAAAGCTAGCCCTTGTGCAGGCTGATCATCAAATGGCTTGTGAAAGTACTTGTAAAAATCATCATCATTATGTTCTTGTATCAACCAGTGACCACGTGGAAGGTGTGCTGCCTCCTTGGAAACTTGGTCGGAAAGTTGATTTATTTCCCTGTAAATATGATGACATGAAATAGAGTCAAATTGTGATTTTAATAGTAGAACATCATCCAATAGGTTCCACAATGTGTGCACATGACAAGTAGATTGTTGATTGAACCAATAATGATGAGTTTGGAATCTCCAAAAATCTGTAGGTGTCTGCATCCCTTTTCTATTGAGAAAGAAATAAGGTTTATGAGAATGATAAGCTCTGCAAAGTTATTAGTGCCTCTTCCTAGGCCCATTTTTAATTTGAAATGTTGAGCCTCATTAAGATATAATATCACTTCACCCCCACAACCATCGTGCTTTTCAAATCAATCAAAATATGCCCAGGGAGAAGTTTTGTTAATGGTATTTGTAGTGATGGTCCTATTGTTTCATTTGGGGCCTTCTTCAGGTATCATATGATAAAGAGTAGCTATGTGTGCAGAGACCACAGTCCATCTAGGGTATCTACCATGAAAGATAATCGAGTTCTTACTAAGCCAAATACCCCAACATAAGTGTAGAGGGAGGTTCCAGAGCTTGGAGGGGATAAATTAGTTCCACCAAGCTTTCCAGGCTGCAATGATGTTCTAACCAGTCCAAGGTATGCTGATATTGAGCATATGGAATACATGATGCCAAAATGCTATGATGATGGGGCAGTGAAGGAAAATATGGTCAAGACTTTCTTCGACATTCCTACACAATGCACACCAAGAGGGACCATAGAAAGATCTTTTCTGTAGGTTATTTCCTGTGGGTGCTTTGTTGCTAGGAGGCACCACCTAAATAACTTGGCCTTGGGATGGATTTTCAATTTTCATATAGGATGCCACCACTAGGACATATCCAGTGGTTTATGATTAGGATATATGAAGGAATATCCGTCCTTAGGAGTGTACTTGCCATGTTGTGAGAAGATCCATATGAGTTCATCGTCCCTGTCAAAGATCCTAATATGAGATTTTGAGAGTGAACCAATGTATATTGACCATTCTTGATGCCATTCAATGGGGATGTCGATATTGAGTGCTGATTTCCAGGTTTGGGAGAAAATGGAAGTGTTAACCGGATCTACAATATGGTCAAGTGTTGTGATGCCATCTTGTTCCAAGAAACGAATGAGGCCAGGAGAGAGGGAGTGAGCATTGCCACAACCTGACCATGTCTCTTTTCCAATGCATACCTAACAACCCAATCCAATTCTCCAAGCCAATCCATTTCAGATGTAATCAATATAATTTAGAATAGCACGCCAGACTGAGGAGATGAGAGCCCTATTCACTTATGGACTTTAGATCTTCTCAATGGGTTGGAGGGGACCAATATATTTCTTTGTGATAACCTTGGTCCAAAAGTTGTCGGTAGTGAGGGTTTGCCACCCCAATTTAGTAGCAAGGACCCTGGATATATAAAACAAATTCTATAATATATATAAATATAAATATAAATATATACATGATGATATAACATTTATATGTGTGTGCGTGTGTGTGTGTGTATGCACAAGTGTGTGGGTGTGCATGTGTCGAATTGGGGAAATTTTATAAGGTGTATCAACAATGTATATAAATATGTTCAAATGAAATTAAGTTGGGAATGTTTTATACACACACACACATACACACACATATATAAGGGGTAGCGTTTCAAGAGTAGAACCTGTGCCTACCCTGTCTAGTGTGAATTCAATGGAGTCATGGTTCTGAATGTAGTGGATCATGAGTGAGGTCGAAGTAAGGTGAGTCACCATGTCGAGAGGTGTCGTGAGTGGGTTGGTTGCAAGTTTTCAAGTCACAGGCCATGAGGCCACGAATTGTAAGCCATTAATGGAGGTTGGTTGGAGGCCACAACATTATGGGGTGGGTCACAGGGTGGACCATAGGCCATGGTGAAGGCGTGAACCCCGTTGAAGAGCAGATGAGGGTAGGTGGTGGTGACTGTAACTTGGAACTCTGTTGTGAAGGTTCATTAATCAAGCATAAGAATATTGATGGTGGAGAGCACATATCAGATGTAAAGATACATATGGGTTAATGAGGGTCAAATGATTTGATGGGTGGAATTAGCCCCCACTACCAAGTTGATGTGGCTTCACGCTATTGGATATCGGCTTGGAAGAACACCCTAGGAAACCACCCTCCAAATTATCCAATACATCTTATCGAAAACCAGGGATGACAATTGGTTTCTTCTACTAGTTAGCCAACTTGAGGATACATGTGTTAACATTAGAGCCTGCATGTGGAGGGCCCCACTAGTTCATAATCATAGGATTTCCCTCTGCGAATGATGACAGTCGATCGAACAAGCATGTATATTACATGCTTTGTTTCACACACACACACACATATTGTTTCTACAAATATAAAGTTCTCGTAGACTTATATATAATATAGGTGGACTTGTATATTCTCATATTTAATTATTTAACAACATTGGGGTGTATGGTAAACCTAGGAGGGTGGATATATATATATATATATATATAGTTTTCTGAGGAAAAAATGTAATTTTATTCATTTTGATAAACAAAATTATATTTTGCATATACACAACTAAATGTGTATTCAACATGATCTGCCTAGATCCCAACAATGGAAAAAAACATAAATCTCCAATAAAAACTACATATATACATGACCACAAGGGTCTACAATAGTCTAGAAAAATATGGATAAAAGATACCCATAGTCTAACAAAAAAAGACATGAAATAACAGCCCAAATGGCTCCAAAAAATATGCCATGTAAAGTCTAACAACAATGATTATTATAAAAGACATTTGCTAAAAACCTAAATCTAATGCTATAAATTTTGATCATCCATATAAGGTATATGCTAAAAGTTGAAATGATTGTCATTTAAGACGTCTTCAGTGTGCCATATGCCCCGATCTAACTAAAGACCTTCCTTAGAAAGCCTATCTACTTCCATGTTTATATCCCTGTAAATATGAGTGCTATCAACCATACATATAGTTGTTATCAAACTCATTAGCATGTAAGTTCATGGGGACCCCCCTCCCAGAGTGTAGTTGTAAGTGTGCCACATGGAAATAGAGAAAGGAAAGGTCATGTGATGGGCTTGGATCCAGCTAGTGCATGCTAGCCAGGATCATGAAGGCATGAATTCTTGCCCAATAAGAATAAAACATGCATGGTGCTAATGGTTAAAATTAATTTTGGTAGTTTAATTTAGTTTTAAAACTTTGTAACAACTGATGAAAAGAGAGCGAGAGAAACTGAACTTCTTAGGGGCATATCTTTGCAGTTAGAAGTTAGATTTTCGTGTGCGAGTAGTTGAATGAAAGGGAATTTCAAGCGGAACGTATTGGGTGAACTAGAAACTAGATTTGGTAGATGAAAATTCCCAAAAATTAAGAATAAAGCTACAAGAATTTTGAGAAGAAGAAATCGAGTCCAATTAGAACTTCTAGAGGATGTAAATTTATACCCAGGTGTCAAAATTTTAGAAGTAAATAGTCTACGGAAAGCTAATAGCAAGGAGAACACGCTAGTGGCCATATATTTTGAATAAGGCAGAAACTTTGAAATTTTTCTTTGAAAAAGTGTATAGGTATGAAAGGAAAAGGATATCATGAGGATTAAAGAAACAAGAGATGTGTCGGGATTTCGCATCCCAGAAGAATAAGTCTGAGTAGTAGATACTAGTGTGGGGGAGATCGAATCAAATGGTCACAAAGTGAGTAGGGTAGAGAGAATAGACCTAGAGGAGACTATGAGAAGCCTCAAGGTGGAGGTTCTTAGTTTCAATTCTAACAATGGTAGGCTGGTGAGAGAGAAACAATAACTGAACACCTAGATTCTACAAAGTATGAATGGTCACATTGGACTAGCAATAAGAATCCAAACAAGTTCAAGAGACGAAAAACATGTTTGGGGAAAGGGGTAGTTGTAGTTCAACGCATGAAAAGAGTGATGACCAACAATATTATTACGTAGGGAGAGGGACACACAAGAGAGATTACACTACCTCAGAGTCAGATAATAGCCCCAATGTGTCACCAGATAGAAGGTCCAAGAAAATTAAGTCAAATAGGGAAAAATTATAGGAGGACATATGAAAGATTATACCTCCCTTTTTCAATGATGAACATTAAAAGGGTGAATAAGCCGAGGCTTGACTATTGAAAATGTGAAAGTATTTGTGGTTATTTAATTCTTCATTGAATCTAGAAGTTCAAATTGTTATTTACCATCTTAAGGTCAAAGCTAACCTATGGTGGGAACAACTAAAGGAAGTAAAGAATTTGGATGAGAAGAGGCTAATATGGCAAAAACTTAAAGAATATTTTGAATTGAGAGCATTATTACAAGAAGAAGATGCAAGAGTTTTTTGAACTTAAGCTGGGAAATATGACTATGTAGGAATATGGCCGTAACTTCACTGAATTATTGAGATATGTGAGCTTCATTAAGGATGAAAAGGTCAAAATCCAAAGATTTATTAGTGGAATACCTTCAATCTATGCAAACAGGCAAAAATTTGATGAACCTAAGACTCTGGATGCAGCCATGAGGAAGGATGAACAATCATATGAGCAAAATAAGAATAAATCGACTATACAAAAGACATGAGATAGTAAGAAAAAGGGTTTTGTGGAACAAAGGAAGAAAGGATTTACATCGTCGCCTTCCAAAAATGGATCCCAACTGAAGCAATAATCAATTCCAGTTCCAACCTCTTAAGTATTGACTCATAGAACTATAGATGCAGTTGGAAGAATTATTAAATGATTCAGAGACAAAAAAAGGCTAAAAAATGAAAGTGCTTAGAATATTCCAAAACCATCATCAAATCGTAGTGTCCGTCATCTTGATTCCAACACCACTTGAATCACCTCAATTCGATGTCATATGGGAAAGTTATGACGTTCTGAAGTTTTGGCTAAATAATTAAAAAGTCAAACAATAAGGTTGACTGCCTCACTGATCAGGTAGACTCTACAACTAACTATGCAGGGTACGTTGTCGGATGGGCTAATCCCATGTTGAGAAGTGGTAGCATCGTACAGGTCAAAGTGGCACAATTTTATTGGTTAGTTTTTGTAGGGGTGTGGCCAATGGTGAGGCACCACGTGGCCCAATTGGAGGCCACCACGTGGCCCTATGTGATTGATCAAAATTTTATAAGGGCCGACCGGCCTCGGCGGGGTTCGATCTTAGACCTCTTGTTGGAAAATTTTCCGATTTACCACTGCGCCATTCTATTAGTTCTTGTTATATATAGGAGGTCGTTTATATTTAAAATGGTGTTGTCGGGGGTTTGGGGGGGCGGGCGGTTAGCCCCAACCCCACGTCACATATATTACCACAAAAACATGGTGGAGGGGCTTTCGTTGAGAGGGTGGGAACTAGGCCCTGACCTTGGTCTTATCACAACCCATGTGACCACGACCACAGATGAGGGCTAAGCTGAGTTAGCCTCGACCCCCTACCACATTAATGCCTACGAGACCACTAGGAGAGCAGAGACAACAGGGGCAGAAATTTAGCCCTGACCATATTGACACGACCTTATCTTGAAACAACAGGAGCTTAGCCGGTAGGGGCGGACGGTTAGCCTTGGCCCTCGGCCCCCGGCCACATCGTGCTCCATGTGACTTTGACTCGATGGTTAGGGGTTATGGTGAATTTTAAAGAGGCAAAAAATTTCACTTTTTGAGGAAAGAATCTCGTTGGTCCTAGGAAAAATTGTCGCTCGGTGGACTGTGTAAAGGCATAATTCATAGAACAGTTAGCATGCTTTTCCAATTTGCACGACAAATAACAGAGCTTCGTTCCAAGAGGCATATCTTGCTCAGGTTTTAACTTTTTTTGAGCTCAAAAAGAGCATAAATAAAGGTTTTTGAGTGTCCTTAACTCAATGGCGGCCTCAAATTTCTAATTTGAGAACTATAATTGAAGTCCTTTAGTGTTAAAGACAAAAAAATATTTGAGATGAGATGGAGGCATATTTGAGCATGGAAAGAGCCTATTTAGAGGTTTTCTAGCCTACATCTACAACAACTGTTACTTCAATAGAGCATATATTTTAAGTATTTTATCAATATGTTTATTAGAAAATCTATTTTTAACACTTCATTGTGAAGTAGTTGTATGTTTATAATTTTTGATTTCAGATGGAGTATAAGGACCTATTGTGAGATAGTCCTTTTTCTATTGATACAATCATGACTTGTTGTAGGGAGCCATCTTTTTGAGTGAGAATTATTTGTAGAAGAATGTTTCTTTTTAGGAGAAACAATGCCACTCTAGAGTCAACAATTTGTAATGTGCTCATTTGTTGCTGAAATCAATAAAGCGACCCACCATTAGAGTAGGGCCTAGAGACATAACCTAGGAGGGGTGAACTCTGTTATCACTTGTTAGTTTCTTCTCTTCATGTTTATGATATTGAGTTTCATATGGATTATTTCACTTTTAAGTTCATGTGAAAACTTAACTCATCATCTTTGAAGAGGTTGTGAAACTAATTGTACATTTAAAGACCCAAGTTTAACAGGCTTTCAAAGTGTTAGAGGACGATCAAAGTTTTCTTCCATTTTCAGATCATGTGGTAACAAAGTGGGTTCTAACTAGATTGCAAGTACGAGCAAGAAACTGAAGTGTGAAAGACTCCAGGAGTTGGAGGAGATTAATCTATCTCTTCAAATGGATAATGTTGAACTAAGGAAATTGCTTGAATCTATAGAGGAGGAGAAAAGGAGAATGCGCCTACAATTGCATCATATGGTGGAGGAACAAACTGGTGAGTGTTCCATCCCGGAAGCAACAAATAATCCATCCAGGATGAAACCAACTTGTGGGCATGGTAATTACATAGGATATGGATCCTATAATGAGAATGATGCTTGCAATTTTCGTCAGCATCTGAAATATTCTCCCTATGTGCCAATTGGTAAAAGTGGTTAGCTAGAGACATCATCCACTTCTTCATCAACATCTGAATTGAAAAAGATGGGTGGTTGGCCAAAGGAGGTAATTAGTATTTCTAATTCTACTCCTTAAGTTAATGTTGATAGCACATCTTTTTCAGCTTTTGAAAAGCACACCAAGGGGATTGGTATGAAGCTTTTAAATTAGATGGGTTATGATGGAAGGGGCCTCAGAGTCAATGTCCAAGGAATCATTAATCCTATTGAAGTGAAGGAACAACCATAATAGGAAGGACTGGGTTATGGCCACGAAGAAATTGGAGGGTGCTCCAAAATTACTGAGGCAAAGAAATCACCAAGTATGGAGTTCATGCCAAAGGGGCTCCTACGAAGTGATGGTACAACACACCATGATGGTAGTGATAGTGAAAAACTGTCTCCAAGGGGAGATGAACATTCCAAGGGACATGCCAAGTCCAATTCTTCTCGTCAAAATCACAGCCCAAAAGATAGGTATAAGAATCATGGGGATTCCATAAACGTTTGTGCTTATGATCATTTATGGGAAATGTCTCCTTGTACATTTTGTGATGCATCTGACCATTGTGTGGTTGAGTGCTAGCAATGTAAGGCGATGGTAAAAAAAATGGATCAAATACATAGGACAATATATGAGGAAACTCTCCCAAGTATGAAGACTTCCTTGTTGATCAGCAAGCGTAAGCATTTTTGTACCATTGTAGCATGAATGAGCACCGGATTAAAAAGTGTTGGAATCTCCATCTGAAACTTTGTCCCAAGAAGGACAAAGAGGTCATGCGATCCCATGAAATGGAAGAAACAAGTGGCAAAGTGGAAACTGATGTCATTCTAGAAGCAACCTTTGAAGCAGAGTGGGTGGAGAAAGAGAAACTATAAGCCTGGTTAGGCAAGAATGGGAAGACTATTTTGTACAGTTAGCTTGCTTTGTAACATTGCAATTACTTGTTGTATATTCCCGTTTGGGTACTTTGTAAAGTGATGTCATGTATAAATAACTTATATGCAACAATATTTTCTTGGGCATGTTATGTTATTTTGTCTTGATGATGAGTCAATTGGTATGGGAATTTTTGGATGAGCATTTGTGTTTCATCCAACATGTCTACAATTATGTCAAGCACTCATCTACACAAGCATTTCTATATGAAGCTTGTTTGTGTTATTTGCCAAAGTCTTTTAGGATTTTATCTTGGGTAAAGATTGTGTAGAAGATGACCATAGCAATGTAGAAAAATTCAAGCATGTCATTGAACAAATGCAACTAGTACATCAAAGAGTACAAGTGCAGCTTGAGGACAACAAAGAAAAGTACAAAGAAAAGCATGGAAAGCATTGAGTTGCTTATGATTTCATGGTGGAAGATCAAGTTTGTTTTTATTAAAGAAAGACTTCAAGGTGAACTTTGTTTGAGCCAAAGAAAGATGGTCTTGAAGAGAATGTTCAGATTCCTTCCAATGATTTTTTTTTCCTGAATGTTTAAAAGAGTTATAGCAAGCAAGCCACAATTCTTGAAAGGAAGATAAGGACTTCACACAGAGGTAATGTGGAGTGCCTTGAATGAGGTTCAAAGGCACCAATTCAATTAGAGCAATAAGGAATGAGAGCGGGAAAGTAAATGAGCTATTTTCTCACTTATTTGCTGAGTGAAGATAGACTTTTGGCGGTCAAAAAGTTCCTAGTGGGGAGGTATGATTTAGAGATAAAAAAAAAATAGGCTCAAAATGGAAGTGCTAGGAATATCCCAAAATTGGCATCAAATCTTAGTGTTCGTCATCTTGATTTGAACATCGCTTGAATCACCTCAATCAGATGTCGTATGATAAAGTTATGACTTTTTGAAGTTTTGGACAAACAACTAAAAAGTCAAACAACAAGGTTGACTAGGCAGAACATACAACCAATGTCATCAATTGAATGTGAAGGGTACGGTGTCAGACATGCCAATCCATGCTGACACATGGCATCATCATACAGGTCAAAGTCACACAGTTTTATTGGATGCTTTGTGTTTGGGTGTGGCCAATGTTGAGGCACCATGTGGTCCAATTGGAGGGTGCCACGTGGCCCTTTGTGATTAGTCAAAATTTTATAAGGTCTGACCGACCTTGGCATGGTTCGACCCCTAGACCTCTAGCTGGACAACTTTCTAATTTACCAATGCACCATTGTATTGGTTCTTGTTATATATATGAGGCCATTTATATTTAAAATGATACTATCAATAGTTTGGGGGGGAGGGGCTAGAAGGTTAGCCTCGACCCCAGGTCACATAAATTACCACACAACTATGGTGGAGGAGATTTAGTGGAGAGGGAAGGGACCAGGCATTGACCCTGGTCTTATCACAACCCACGTGACCATGACCACATACGAGGGCTGTGCCGGTGGGGGTGAGCAGTTGGCCTCGACCCCCAACCACATCAATTTCCACGAGACCACCAGTGGAGTAGAGATTGTGAGGGAGGGTAGCTAACCCTGGCCCCAGGCCATATTGAAACACACATGACCTTATCTCAAAACAACAGGAGTTAGCTGGTGGGGGCAGATAGTTAGCCTAGACCCTTGGCCACATCACACTACATGTGATCCTGACCTGATGCTTAGGAGTTATGACACATTTTAAAGAGGTAAGAAATTGCACTTTTTGCATCAAGAATCCCACTGATCCTATATGAAGTTGTCACTCGACGGACTGTGTAAAGGAAAAATTCATTGAAAAAATGGTAGGTTTTTCCAATTTGCAAGACAAATAACAGAGCTTGGTTCCAAGAGGCATATCTTGCTAAGTTTTTAATCTTTTTGAGTTTAAGAAGAGCCTAGATAGGGGTTTTTGAGTGTCTTGAACTCAATGAAAACCTCATATTTCTGATTTGAGAACTATATGATGGACTTTTTGCAGAGTCAATTCCATTAGTGCTAAAGACAAAGAAATATTTGAGACCAGATGGAGGCATAACTGAGTATAGAAAGAGCCTAT
Source organism: Pinus taeda (assembly GCA_000404065.3). Lineage (NCBI taxonomy): Eukaryota > Viridiplantae > Streptophyta > Pinopsida > Pinales > Pinaceae > Pinus > Pinus taeda. The sequence continues at coordinate 92,705 of APFE030412449.1, forward strand.
TTAGAGGTTTTCCAGCCTTCTAGTTATATATGCAACAACAAGTACTTCAACAGAGCAACTATTTTCAGTATTTTCTCAATGTGTTTATGAGAAAAGCCATTTTTAGCACTTCATTATGAAGTAATTATATGTTTATGCTTTTTTATTTTAGGTGGAGTACAAGGACCTATTGTGAGAGAGTCCTTTTTCTATTGACATAATCATGCATTGTTGTAGGGAGTCATATTTTTGAGTGAGAATTCTTTGTAGGAGAAATGATGCCACTCCAAAGTGAGCAATTTATAATGTGCTCATTTGCTTCTGAAATCAATAAAGCAACCTAGCCATTGGAGCAGGGCTCAAAGACATAGCCCAAGAAGGGTGAACTCCATTATCACTTGTTGGTTTCTTCTCTTCATGTTTATCATATTCAGTTGCATATGAATTATTTCACTTTAAAGTTCATGTGAAAACTTAACTCATCATATTTGAAGAGGTTGTGAAACTAATTTTACATTTAAAGACCCAAGTTTAACAGGCTTGCAAAGTGTTAGAGGACGATCAAATTTTGTTTAATTTTTAGATCATTAAAGAAGGTGTACATATGACCAAGTGCATCACCTTGGGGTACTCCAGTCTTATTTGTCAAATATAAAGATGGAACATTTCAATTATGTGTGGATTTTCAGTATCTGAACAAGATGACCATTAAGAATAAATATCCATTGCTGAGGATAGATTGTATGTTTGATCAACTTCGGGAAGCTAAGGTATTTTCTAAGATTGATATGAGGTTGTGATACCACCAACTTTAGATTAAATAAGATATTAGTAAGATAACTTTCCAAACTCGTTATGGACATTATGAGTTCGTGGTGGTGCCTTTTGGATTAACCAATGCACTAGGTATTTTTATGTGCTTAATGAACGACATCTTCAAGGAGTATTTGGATAAATTTATCATTGTTTTCAAGGATGATATTTTGGTGTATTCTAAGTCAGAGGAGGAGCATGAGCAACATTTGAGGTTAGTTTTTCAAGTGCTTAGGGAGCACAAGTTATATGCTAAAATTAATAAATGTTCTTTCTATGAGAAGTAGATCCATTATTTGGGCCACATTATTTTGGTAGATGGGATAAAATTGTGGACCCAGAAAAGATTAGGGCCATCAAGGATTGGTTGAAACTGAAGAATGTTATGGAAGTCAGGTCTTTTCTATTCCTACTTGGTTATTATAGAATATTCATTGAAGGATTTTTTAGGATTGCCCATCCCATCACTTCATTATAGAGGAAAGGTGTTAAATTCAAGTGGACCTTTGAGTGTGAGGGAGACTTTCAATGCATAAAGGCTTTGTTAAAAAGTTCTCTTGAATTGAAGATTGCAGACCCAAATGAGGATTTCCTCGTATGCATGGATGCATGTAGAGAAGGCCTGGGGGGAGTGACTATGAAGAATGGGCATGTGCTGTGTTATGAATTTGAGAAGTTGAAGGAACATGAGAAGAATTATGTTGCACATGATTTATAGTCAGCAATTGTAATATATGCTCTCAAGATGTGGAGACATTATCATATGGGTCAAAGATTCGAGTTGCATACCAATCACTATAGTTTGCGACATTTATTTGAACAATCAAATTTGAAAGCTCGACAAATTAGATGGTTGGATTTCTTAGCTGAGTATGACTTTGAGATTAAATATATAAAGGAAAAGAGAACAAGATGCCATATGCTCTTAATCAACGAGTGCACTTGATGCATGATTTTGCAATAAGTGTGTGTAAGACAAATATAATGACCAAAATCTTGGAAGATGGAAATTTGGATCAACAATATTTGGAAATCAAGCATAACTTGTAGTAGGAGGAAAATTAACCAAAATATATGGATTATGAGCTTGAAGAACTTAGAGTTATTCCCTATAAAAGTGTATATGTGTCAAATGTGTTGGAGACGAAAGAGTTAGTTCTAAAGCAGATGCATAAGATGCCTTATGGTAGTCACCCTAGTTATAAAAAAAACTATTGCAGTAATCAAAAAGCAATATTTTTGGCATGGGTTAAAGAAGGATGTAGCAAATTACATAGCATGATGCTTATAATGTCAGAGAGTTAAGGCAAAGCACAAGCACCAATGGGCTTGCTGCAACCCATATCCATTCCGGAATTGAAGTGGGATGTGGTGTCAATGGACTTTACTACTAAATTGCCTAGGACAAACAAAATGCATGATATGGTTATGGTGGTGGTTGATAATCTTACCAAAGTAGCTCATCTTATTCTGTCAAAATCAATGTATAAAGCAACTAATATCATTGATAGTTTTATGAGGGAAGTTGTGAGGTTACATGATGTGCCTAGAGAAATTATTTCAGACATCGATCCAAACCTCACATCTAATTTTGGGATAGGAAAAGGGTTAGGTACTAACTTGAATTTTAGTATTGCATATCACCCAAAGTTTGATGGAAAAATTGAGTAGGTTAATCAATAATTGAAGGTATGCTTCGAATATACGTGATGGAAAAATAATTCAAATTGGAGGATTCCTTACATTCAATATACTTTGCATATGATAACATGTGTCACCCATCATTAAAGATGAGTTCGTTTGAACCATTGTATGGCAAAAAGTGTCATACTCCTATAAGTTGGAGCAATCCTGTGGACCGAATCATGGTTGGTATGGAACTGCTAAGAGAAATGGAGGGAGTAGGTTACAAAAATTAGGAAAAAATTGAAAAATCCCTAAGATAGGCATAAAAGTTATGTATATAGGCATAAAATGCATCGAGAATTTAAAATTTGGGTTCTTGTGTTTCTGAAAGTTAGACAACGAAAGTGCTCAAAACAATTGGGCAATTGTACCAAATTTGTAGCATGTTATTGTGGGCCATTCAAGATTCTTGAGAGGAAATTGTTGCATATATACTTGCATTGCTTGCATCCATGCATATTCATGATGTATTCCATGTGTCTTTGCTTAAAAAGTATATTCTTGGTATTGATCGCGTCATTGATTGGCATATGATTAAGGTGGAACCAAAAGGTGATTTTCGGGTCCATCTAGTACAAATTTTGGCTAAAGTGGTCAAAGTGCTCAAAAATCGAGCCATCGACATAATAAAGGTACAATGGACCTTGCCTAGTCCTGAAGAGGCTACATGGGAGCGGCGAGTCCTATTTGTGCGACTATAGCATAGTTAATGCTATAGTCCTTACACCCTTAACAGGAATTTGACCTCATGGCATACCATGTTTTGACCTCATGGCATACCATGTTCATGCATCCATGCATGCATCATCACCCAGCTCCGGCGATGCCTTCCTGCCCGAGCTTGACCTCACCGCGACCGTAATCCAGCGATGCGTTCCTGCCCACCTCCAACTCCGATGTTCCTGCCCGCCTCCGGTTTATGGTCTTAATGAGCTTTACCAACCGGGACTCGCCCTCAACCAATGCACCTGTAAGCGGTAAATTTAAAAAATTTCAACATGCAGTTTACCGCTCAAAATTTCAAAATTTAAAATCTGCAGTGGGCGGTTTCAATTTTGCTATTTCTCCGCGCCCATTTGAATTTTGCTGCTAATGCCTCGACCAAAGCGAGTGGAGATTTCCATGGAACTGGAAGGGTCTTTCATCTTGGATATGGCTGTTGTGATGAACCAGCAGAATCGGCCATTAGAAGCCATCGAGGCCATCAAGTCCTTTAGATACCTTTGCTCCAAGCAAGCACAGGAGCCTCTTGATAATGTGCTCATTGATCTCTTTAAGGTATTAAAGTTGAACAAATCCTGAATTCAGAAGCACTATACATCATATACTTTTCTCCTCTAACATTTTCTTTCCTGCGCTTGTGTGGCAGAAATGTGGAAGATTCGATGAGCAGATTACTCTATTGATGCATAAACTCCGCTTAATTCAGCAAGGAGCTGCATTCAATGGCAAGGCCACCAAAACTGCACGGTCACATGGAAGGAAGTTTCAGGTTTCCATAAGGCAAGATACCACTTGCCTTCTGGTACATATCATTCACAACCTTCCCATGTTCTTTAAGTATTTTCCTGTAACAGTAGTTGAAAGAGAATGTAATGGGTGTTGGCAGGGTAATTTGGGATGGGCGTTTATGCAACAGCATGACTACGTTTTGGCAGAAATTGTTTACGGGTGAATTTCAATTGAAGGTCAATGATTGAGTTTCTTTTATTCAATTACGATGTTAGAAATATTAATGATTTGATGTAATGAATGAATAATTGCAAGCAGGAAAGTGCAGGAATTGGAGCCAGATGACAACAAGGTCTATAATTTAAGAGTCTGTTTGATGAGGCAAGGGAAGGTGGATGAGGCCATGGGTATTCTACAGGGTCTGCTGGACAACAGTAAGAATTCGACGAACTATAATCATAATAGCAGTAGAGGAAAATTGAATTCACTGGATCGTGTGGAAGCTTTGTTGAAGGAATTTGGGGATTCTAAAACAGAGGGAAGCACTGGAGAGGAATACCCATCAACAATGTCCCGTGTTGAAGACTTGGAGTGGATTTGGTTTTATGAAGACAGAGGAGGAGGATCGCAAGAAGAAGAAAAAGGATGGAGTGTTGCAGTTGAGGCGAATCGCAAACGAAATCGATTGAGAGTTTTTCAAGAGATGACTTCTGCTTTTTAACAAGAATTCACATGATCGCCTGCATTGGGTATATGAGCAGGATGTTTGTACAGTCTGTAAGAACAATGGATTGGAAGATTGGAAATATGGCTTTGAAATTGGAAAAGCAATTCCTCGTCTTTCAGAGCTGCGTGGGGTTCGGGTAATGCACTGTAAACCATATTCTACAATTTGATTATTCACATACATATTGACAAAACCATCATAATACAGTGGCAAAACCTCTCCTTAGCATAGCAAGGAAAACCAATTACAGTTTGGCTTTGTCAATTGTCATGTTTTTGAATGTTGGAATCAAATAAACTTTCATGCATGTTGGCATGTATTGTGTACCCATTTGTTGGAATCAAATAGATTCTCATGCATGTTGCATGTATTGTGTACCCATCAATCAACTATCTTTCCTTCCTGTTCTGATCAGAGCTCAGTGATAAATGGGCATGAGCCTGAGCTACTGTAAATGAACTTCATGAGTTGAAGGGAGCAAGATGTGTAACATGGATGCAGGGGAAATATTTATATTTTAATATCCTTGTTTAGTATTATTTGTAATAATTGATTATGTTTTGAAAGGTATCATTTCTTTGGAGTTGTAAATAGTTAAAATGTTTTTTTTAATAATTAATAAATTAACAAAAAACGTGAATAATCTTCTACCAGACAAAGTCATCTAATATTTCGAGCTATGACCCATCAATAAATACTTTGAAAATGGAAATTTTGATTGTTTTGGGTTATCCATATGGTGTAAAACAGATGGTTTTGGGTGGAGTTGTCTATAATGCGACTTTTTGGAGATTCCGGTGACGGAATCCGATGAAGAAATTGAGGTTAAATCTTGATTTGTTGCAGTTAAAATGGTTTTTTAACTGCATATTTGGATTCAACACCCTGAAAAACCCTTGGGACGCTTTGATTGTGCAGAAACTAGCTATCAAACTTGTGATTCGAATAAATTGCTGCCGGATTTTAACCGGAAAAACCCACCAGAAAGACTTCCAAAAAGTCTCATTATAGACAACTGCGTTTTGGGTCATCTAGAAGGTGTTTTCTTGTAAAATACCTTGTAAAATAAATGGATGGTGATGAAGTATATTATTAAATGATTAGTTCAAAAAATATTTTCAAAAAATATTGAAAACCCATTATAATTCAGGGTTACATTACAATAAATAAAATTTGGAAATGAGATTTGTTATTTCTTCTTACCATTCTTTGATGTTGATAGATATTTCCACTACCATATTTTGCTGGTGGTAATCTAAACGATCTACTAATATAATCTATGTGAAAGCTCACATGTTATGAGCTTATTTCAAATTTTGTATAAAAGAACACCTTTTAAATTTACTAATATTATTTTTAATTCCTCCACCATTATTTGATGTTCGAATTTTTTCTACCATCCTTTCTACCATCTTATTGTTGTCCATGGTAATTTAAATGATCTACCAATATAGTTAATGTTATTTACTTGGATATCTCACAATTTTATTTTAAATTATATATATAATATAGATATATATATATAAAAATATATAAAAGATATATTTAACTTGAAATTATATATTACATAATAATAATTAAATTAGTAATAACGAATTTCTTTTACTTAGTTAATAGTAATAAAAACAATTTAAAAGTTTAAAATGTTTAAAAAATAAATAATAATAAATTAACTAATATTCCATAATTGAAAATATATAAAATAAATTGAAATTTAAAAATAGAAATCCCAAAATTTATTAATTAAATTTGTAATGTGGACAAATATTAAAAAAATTTGAAAATGAAATATACTTAGAAAACATAAACTAGTAGATATGGACATAAACTAATTTTATTATAAATAAAATTGCTTTTAATTAATTCATGGCAACTAATATCATTATTGCAAAAGTTTATCCGAGGTAGTGACATAGTGGATTCTTAAACTAAAATGATGATTTAACAATTTAAATACCAAGAAAGGTGCATAATTTGCATAATGAAATTTTTTTGTCCTGTTTATCTATATTATTTTTCATAAATTCTAGAAAAAATATGACAAATATTGTTAGATATTTAATCATGTTTAAGAAAAAAATGCTTCAATTATTATGTTGTGGATTAAGTGTAATTGAAGCTTTATAAGGGTGATATCATATTGCATTTGTTATAACTAATGCTAAATTGGTTGGGAAATGAAGGAGATAGCTTTTGGGGATTATTAAAAGAGAAATCTTTGTAAACAAGTTAAACATTTTTTTTGCTCTGAGAGGCTCTACAATAGAGTATGGGGAAGTGTGTAGATGTAATGCAATGTAAGTATTTTAACATTTTTTAAATGCCAACGTTATTACACATTATATATGGCGAAGATACACAAGAAAAAAATAAAAATGAAAATAAATAAAATAATATATATGAATATATATATATAATAATAGTATATATATATATATATATATATATATATATATATATAGAGAGAGAGAGAGAGAGAGAGAGAGAGAGAGAGAGAGAGAGATTTCGGCTTCAACATATCACAAGTAAATGTATGAATAAATATACACCATACAATCTATCACTCAATTGCTAAATTTGTTTGTGGACACAAGTAGGTGAGAACATGAGGAGGTGAAAAGCAATTGCAGATGAGCGTTTTTCGATGAGGTACAACTATTCAAAATTTCCTTATCTCTTTGAGTCCATTTTCTGTGAATTTTGAGTTGACGAAAGCAACTACTTGTCACATAGCCAATCTCCTTCTAATTTATCAAATTTGAACTGGAAATATGTGTTTTCTTTCCTTATAAATGATGTCCTCATGTGTTTGGAAATGTAATGTTATTTTGGGTTTAGTGGACAAAGCAACACTTAATTTTTTTCATCTATGCACTTGCATAATGGGGCAGAGCTATTTATTTAGCCAAGAATGACTAGTTGACACCTTGTTGTGTCAATATTGATCTTAGGGTGAGGGAAAGTTGTCCTTGTCTAAATATTTTTCTCTAGGTCTTGTGCCAAACTTTAGATGATAGAAAAAAATTTGTTGATAGGAAAGTATGCATCAACTCCATTTTGTTATTGAATTTCAAGAAGTAATGTTAAAAATAGGTACTTCGGGTTCAATTTTTGAGTTTCAGCTTTATAAAAGAAAAAGACTAGAGTATTTCGAGGAATGGATTTGTGTTTGATAGCTATGATAGCTTAATGAATCTTTTAAATTTAAGCTTCATACAACTAAGTAGGTTATATTTTAGAATTTATTAAAAATGCAAGAAATATATGATAATTGATGCCACTAAATATAATTATTTAATATTCAAGGATACTTAATAAGATGAGTGGTTTCCTTCACATCTAAGAAATAATTCTTGACCAAATATTCTAATTTATAATAAATAGAGTTTTTTTTTCTTTTCTTTTAAATTTAATTTTATAAATTTGGTCTAAAATTGGTTTTGTTAACATTTTTCTTGAATCAAATTTGAACTGGATAGGTGAGTAATAATTCGCCTTCTTGAATGCTTTACTTTATTAAGATAATTCAATTTTTTTTCTCCTTTCCTAAAGGAAGCATGTGTCTATGCTTTACTTTATTAAGATAATTCAATTTTTTTCTCCTTTCCTAAAGGAAGCATGTGTCTTTTGACTTGAAGCAATTGAACCTAATTTAGGGCATCACAAAAGCTAAAGATGTTTTGAAGTACAATGGCACACTATTCATATGACAATTATTTGTTTAGTAAGTATTTGGTGTTTTAGGCATTGATTCTTTGGAAGGGATCATGGCATTTAATTATTTTTTGGTAGTTATGGGATACGCATATTGAAATTCATTTCAGAAACATTCAATGATGATTAAAGGAATAAACTTGCATTCCACTTTATTACTTTGCTATTTCCTTTTTTTTGCCAAACAATTTCAATTTTAGGGTTTTAAAGAAAATAAACAACTTTGATGACTTGTCTTTGAATAAATAGTCTTAATTAAAGTCTAAACATAATATATTTACTATATTTCAAACCAGTCTATATCCATCTTAACTCTAGATCTACCAAGCGTCAAGAGGGATCAAATTTCTTGAGATGCAAACCTCTTTTAGAGTGAAAAGAGTTTGACCCCTATCAACCCTTAGTAGATCTGGAATTAAGATGGATCTAGGTTGGTATATATTTAAGCATAATTGCGCCAAGGGGCGCTCTACAACCTAGTATGGGGGAGATGTGTAAGCGTAAATGTAATGTAATTATGTCAATATTTTTTAAATGACGACTCTATTACACATTACATATGGCAGAGGTACACATAGAAAAATATATATATTAAAACAGAACAACTAAATGTCAGCTTCAACAAATCAAAAGTAAATGTATAAATATATAAACACCATACAGTTTATTAATTAATCACTCAATCATTGAATTTTCCCATGGGCATGAGTAGGTGGGAGCACGAGGAGGTGAAAAGTGGTTGCAGGACAAGTGTTTGTCGATGAGGTAAAACTATACAAGATGTTCTCATCTCTTAGAGTTTATTTTCTATGAATTTTGAGTTGACAAAAGCAACTGCATGTCACAAAACTAATTTCCTTTTGATTTATCAAATTTGAATTGAAAAGATGAGTTTGCATGCCTTATAAATGTTGTCATCTCGGTGTGTTTCGAAATGTAATATTATTTCAAGCTTCTTGGATGGAGTGGCACTTGGTTTTTTTCATCTGCATGCTTGCATGATGGGGAGAAGCTATTTATTTAGCCAAGAATGACTTGCTCACACCTTGTTGTGTCAATATTTATCTCAAGGCATGGGCAAGTTGTCCTTGGCTAATTTTTTTTCACTGCATCTTATGCCAAACATTTTTCGTTGGTGGGAAAGTACACATTAGCTCCATTTTGTTATTGAATTTCAAGAAGCAATGTTAAAAGTAGGTACTTTGAATTTCAAGGAATGGGTTTGTGTTTGATAGCCATGCTCAACTTAATGTATCTTTTAGATTTAAGTTTCGTACACCTATGTAGGTTATATTTTCGAATTTAGTAGAAATGCAAGGATTGCATGATAATTGATGCCACTAAATATATTGAATATTCAACAAAAGTTAATAAGGAGAGTGGCTTCCTTCACATCTAAGAAATAACACATGAAACAATATTCTAATTTATAATAAACGTAGTATAATTTTATTATTATTATTATTATTTATTTATTTTAAATCTGTTTGGTTGACATTTTTCTAAATCAAATTTGAACTAGATTGATGACTAGTTGGATAGATTTGTTTTAATTTGAAGATAATTCACCTTCTTGAACACTTTATTTTATTAAGATAATTTAGTTTTTTCTCCTTTTTTAAAGGAAGCATCTGTCTTTGGAATTGAAGCTATTGAACATAATTTATGGCCTCACAAAAAATAATGATGCTTTGATGTACATTGACACACTATTCATATAACAATTATTTCTCTGATAAGTATTTGGTGTTTTAAGCATTTATTCTTTGGAAGGGATCGTGGAATTGGATGTGGTATTAGTGAGTCATGGTATTGATGCATGGTATTGTAACAATTCCTATTACAAGTTAAGAATATTCTTTCTTTTTATAATTAATAGTAACAAAATAATTTAAAATAAATTTATAATTTAGTTAATGTAACAACCTCCTCCCACATCCACCCAAGTGACCATGCCAACTGGGGTAAACATGAGACAAGAGGCTACTATGATCAGAGTTGACCTCCTATGTGACCTTAAGGAAGTGGAATTGACAAAACATCGCACACAGTCATCCAACATCATCAACATAACCCTCAGGAGACAAGTCAGTCACTCAGACAATCTGTCCCTGGGTTCCACTTCTGTTTTGGATCTCTTAGGCCATAGTCTTTCTCATGATATGGGCAAGGGAGTGACCAGCAACCCAAAGTCACTCACACAGGCTTGCCTGCCAGTGAACAAAGACCAAAATTTCCAGTTCTGTGCTAGCGACCCTGGGATTTAAGACACTTTTTCAGGCCCAGAGGCTAGGCCACTGTCCAAAATGGAGTGATAGCTTGAAATCAATAAAAGTATAGGGAAACAATGATGCAAAAACATTAATATGAACAAGACCATAACCAGACCCCTACTAGCCATGACAGACATTTTGTCAAACATATCATCAACATGTAACCCACAGGTGTAAATAACAGAATTAAGTGTAGGGATTTCATACTTATCTGGGAATCACTATGAAATAGCTGTTGTCATAAAGTATACATATAACCAACATTGTAGGAACATAAATACCATAAACATATCGACCATCAAAATCCACATAAACATCAATACATTTACACATGAAAATCAAGGGAATGAATTTCTCATTAATGAATGCAATGAACCAACTAATGATGGGACTACCACGTTCCACACGACCATAGATTGGCTTAGCCAAGTCTCTCTTTAGCCAATCAACCTTGTGCCATATTCCAAGCATGAATGTGGGACTCATAGAACACACCAAAACACCAAGCAACATGGATGCCACCGGAGTTCTCCACCTACACCGTGAGGAATTTGAGTGCCTCATAGTCTCTCAGGATTTACCGTGCATCCATAGTCTAATACAGTGATCACTGGGTCCTACACCGAGACATACTCTCCAGGCTTTACCATGCATCCCATCTCGGTACCACTAGGCCCAACAGAGAGAAAATCCACCTCTTGGCTTTACCATATATCTCACCATTCACCGACAAGGATTCCTAGGCACACAATCTGGCTTTATCGCAACCCACAGTCTAGTTCAAGGGTTACTAGGCCAATGGCTTTGTGATCCTTAGTCTATTTCAGGGACCACTCATACCATGTGTTTGTCAATTCAGAGATCCACCCCACTCAGCTACGAATCTAATTTGGTCATCCCACATAAACCGAATGAGAGAACCCATCTCATCAAAGCTATCAGGAAATGGAAATGCTAGGCTGAAAATACTCTCATACAAGTCAAAACCCATGCCATGGTAGAAAAGAAACACATGCAATCTATTCATGCCAAATCTAGCAAGGAAAATACACATGTAAGTCGATACCTGCAATGAATCCTATTGTAGTTGATTGATCTTGCCTTTCCCTGCTTGATATTTGCTTTCTCTTGCCTTCTTTGCCTTTCTTGCTCCAATGCCAAAGTGCTCCAAGAAACTCTAAGTGTCCACAAGTGAGAGAGAGAGAGAGAGAGAGAATAATGAGAGAGCTCCAAAACTCAACTGACAAAAGGTTACAAACTGATCCTCATAAGCCTTTTTATGAATGAAGTGTCTATTTTCTTCATTTTCCATTATTTTCCTTCATTTTCCTCCTCAAATGCAACATGTGACCTTTCGCCTCCCTTTTCTCCTAATTTAAATTATTTTCATAAATAAATGTGCCAAAAATGCCATTTTTCCTTTCCAAAGCCTTAGCCATTTCCTTTGCCAAATTTCTTAGCCCTAAACAACCAAATGAACACCCGCTAGGATCTCTTGCCCAACATTCAACTTGGAATAAGTGTCCCATCAATGTGGTTATTGTTTTTTTAACTTTTATTACATATAATTTTCATCAGGGCTGTTATAGAACCCTCCCCCTTGGGGGACACCATCCTCGATGTTCAATCACACATATACCTCAACAACCTACTAAAAGAAGACATACTACTCATGGATCTTTATAACAAAACTCGATGTAGCATTTACAATGAAACATTTTCTCAAAATGAAACATCATGACAACTTGATAACGTACTGGATAGTGGAGCTTTAATACAACTCATTACGATATTTACAATGATCATCCTGCTAAGTACCCATCCACATGAGATCATAACATCATGATAATATAACCACATTCATAGCATAGTAACATGACAACATAATAATAATGACATAACACCCATATTGCATAGTGGAGCTTTATAACATAGCTCATGGCAGTATTGTACATCCATATACACGTGTACATATAGAAACATTACCAAAAATATATAACAAAAATATGTACTAAATCATATACCAAAGCATTTATCAAAACATATACTAAACACCATATCTAAGCATATATGAAAACATCATATAGCATATATCAAAACAACATAAAACATATATCAACCACCATAAAACATATACCAAACCACCATAAATCATATACCAAACCACCATATTGAGGCTACTATGCCTCAACCGACAAACAAGGAAGCATACATAGCCCGCATCTGATCCGCCATCTCCCATGTAGCTTCATCGAGCCCAAAGTGCTTCCATTTCACTTTAATTTTCTAGATTGCTTTGTTCCAGAGCATGAGCACCTTTTTCTACAATATGCATTAAGGCTTCGGCTATAATTCTCCATCTGGTTCCACCTGCAATACAGACCAGTCAATCACATGATCAACATCCTTAAAATACTTCTTAAGCAAATATACAAGGAAAAAATCACGGCCTTTCACTGTTGGAGGCAGTGCAAGTCGATAGGCTATTGGCCTAATCCTCTCAATGATACTGAAGGGTCCACAAAACCATGGTGTTGGCTTAGCACATGACATAATCTGCAACGAGCTCTTCTTTGGTTTAATGCGCAAGTACACATGTTCCCCAACCTGGAGCTCCATGAACAACCTATTCCTATCTGCATACTCTTCTACCTATCTTGTGTTGCCTTTAGATTATTCTTGATCACCTGCATCTCATGTTCCATGTCTGCCAACATATCTAGTCTAATAAATACCCTGCTAACTAGATCACTCCAACTGATAAGAGTGTTACAACTTTGCCCATACAATTCCTCAAAAGGACTCATCTTCAATGACCCCTCATAACTGTTGTTGTATGCGAACTCTATCAAGGGGAGATACTCTTACCACTTCCTCTACGGATGCATCACATACATCCTCAAATGTCCTCCAATATCTTGTTGACCCTCTCTGTCTATGGATGATAATTTATACTAAAGGCTAACTCTGTGCCCAAACCTGCAAATAACTCCTTCTAAAACTTGTAAGTGAACTTTGCATCCCTGATTGACACAATCTTCTTTTGAACACCATGTAGCATAACCACATCTTTTATTAATACTTGTGCCACATCACTAGCTGAGAACATATAATTCACCAGAATGAAGAGAGAAACCTTTGTTAACCTGTCCATAATGACCATGATGGAGTCATGTTGTTTCACTTTCCTTAGCAACCCTGTGATGAAATCCATGGAAATAACCTTCCATTTCCACTCGGGAATCACAATTGGCTGTAGCAGTCCACCTAAATGTTTACACTCTGCTTTCACTCACTGACAGTCGAAACACCTCACCACAAACTCTGCTACATCCCTCTTCAAATTCGGACAATAATAATATCTCTTTATTGTTGTTAGTGTCTTTTGATAACCTGGATGACCTGAATAAGGTTTTGCATGAAACTCCCTCGAGATCAAATTCTTGGGTTCACTGTTATCTGGTACATATATCCTATCTCTGAACTTGACCAATCCATCAATTCTAAGACAATAATCCATACCCTGTTCACTTGCGCCTATACCTGTTGTTAGGTTCCTATACCAATAGGTGTCATTTTTCATGATTGACATTGAAGAGCTCTAATATGTTCATACCTTTTGGCTGGTTGCAAAGGTTTCCATATTATGTAAAGAAATGAAAAAAATTAAAAAATTTAAAGAGGGTATGCCCTAAAAGAAAAATCAAAGGGAAAAAAGAATCAAATGGTAAAAAAGAAAATGAGACAGACAAACACCTGTGATGCCTGGAGACATAGCAACACTCGTGGCAAGCAATCTGCCAGTTGAAAACCAAAATAAACTTGAGGACATACTTGCAACATACCTGTGTTATCGATCATGAAGGTTGCGTAATTTCTACCAGGAGGTCAGGAGACTGACTCCCAAAACTGCGCAAAGCACAGTTCGAGTTGTCAAGAGGCTGACTGAATGCTGGAGCTACACAATGCACAATCTAGCCTAACCTACTGAGGATTGAAACTCTGAAAAAAATATCATTGGAAGCTATGAACATTACAATCAACTATACATCCATCGATACTCACTTATATAATTCCTCTAAATCATATCTCTCATTCACTAATTAGATTTGGGCCTCATCCTTGTGCCCTAGTGCACACCTATTCTATTACACAAAAAATTGTCACCATGACTTTCTACAGTTTGTGTGAGTCCATCAACACTCATAAATACCTCCTTTGCAAGTCTTAAGCCTCAGCTCTTCATGTCAAGCCTTGAAAATGGGAGAAAGACCTTAAAAATATCTTCTGTATTTGCGCATATACGATATAGAATCATAAACGAAGATGTGTACAAATTCCATATACAGAAATTGCGCATATACGGAAACAGTGCATATACGGAAGACACACACACATCTTCTGTATATGCCCAGTTTCCATATATGCGCACATCTTCCTTATATGCACAATTTCCGTATATGCGCAATTTATGTATATGAAATTTGCGCATATACGATGCAAAATGTCTTCCGTATATGCCCAGTTTCCGTATATGCGCACATCTTCCGTATATGCCCAGTTTCCGTATATGCGCACATCTTCCGTATATGCACAGTTTCTGTATATGCGCAGTGTCTGTAAATTAAATGAAGATACACGAACAACGTGCAAATACAGAATATATGCACATACAGGAAATTTAGGGATATATGGAAGACACGCGCATATCTTCCGTATATGCCCAGTTTCCGTATATGCGCACATCTTCCATATATGCGCAGTTTCCGTATATATGCAGTTTTTGTAACATAAAGGAATATACATGAACGACGTGCATATACGGATGATATGCACATACAGGAAAGTTCATGTATCTGCATCGTATACACGCAAATTCAATATACAGAAATTGCGCATATACGGAAACTGGGCATATACGGAAGATTTGTGCATATCTTTTGTATATGCCCAGTTTCCATATATGCGCACATCTTCCGTATATGTCCAATTTCCGTATATGCACAATTTATGTATATGGAATCTGCGCATATACGATGTAGAAGCATAAACGAAGATGTGTACAAATTCCATATACAAAAATTGCGCATATACGGAAACGGTGCATATACGGAAGACACGCACACATCTTCTGTATATGCCCAGTTTCTGTATATGCACACATCTTCCATATATGCACAGTTTCCGTATATGCGCAATTTATGTATATGAAATTTGCGCATATACGATGCGCATGTCTTCCGTATATCGCACATCTTCCGTATATGCACAGTTTCTGTATATGCGCAGTTTCTGTAAATTAAACGAAGATACATGAACGACGTGCATATACGGAAGATATGCACATACAGGAAAGTTAGGGATATACAGAAGACACACGCATATCTTCCGTATATGTCCAGTTTCCGTATATGCGCACATCTTCCGTATATGCGCAGTTTCCGTATATGCGGAGTTTCTGTAACATAAAGGAATATACATGAACGACGTGCATATACGGATGATATGCACATATAGGAAAGTTCATGTATCTGCATCGTATACGCGCAAATTCAATATACAGAAATTGCGCATATACGGAAACTGGACATATACAGAATATTTGTGCATATCTTCCGTATATGCCTAGTTTCCGTATATGCACACATCTTCTGTATATTGAAATTGCGCATATACGGAAACTGGACATATATGGAAGATTTGTGCATATCTTTCGTATATGCCCAGTTTCCGTATATGCGGAAATCTTCCGTATATGCCCAGTTTCCGTATATGCGCACATCTTCCATATATGCACAGTTTCCGTATATGCGCAATTTATGTATATGGAATTTGCGCATATACGATGCAGAAGCAATAACGAAGATGTGTACAAATTCCATATCTTGAAATTGCACATATACGGAAACGGTGCATATACGGAAGACGCGCACATCTTCCGTATATGCCCAATTTCCGTATATGCGCAAATTCAATATACAGAGATTACGCATATACGGAAACTGGGCATATACGGAAGATTTGTGCATATCTTCCGTATATGCCCAGTTTTTGTATATGCGCACATCTTCCGTATATGCCCAGTTTTCGTATATGTGCAATGGAATTTGCGCATATACGATGTAGAAGCATAAACGAAGATGTGTACAAATTCCATATACAGAAATTGCGCATATACGGAAACTGTGCATATACGGAA
>APFE030412449.1:109567-131538 GCA_000404065.3 Pinus taeda
CGTGACCTTTAAAGAAATATGGGAGATGATACGTGACATGGGAGGGTGTCACCAACAAACTAAGCGGTGGGCTGCTAGTGGAAGAGCGGCCATTACCAAGAAACTGGATAAAACCCATGGAACATAGATTTAGAAGGGGGGCATAGGGAAGAAAATCTGAAGGAGGAGGAACATCATCTACGGAAATTATCCACAGGAAGAGCCTGATTTGTTCTGAGGTTCTGGGCACGGGGGAACAGTGGGCTTCTACTAAGAAGCTTACTGGATTGAATAGTCAGGTTCTGCTCAATTTCGCTGGGTGGATATGGTCTTTTGGTAACTAAAGCAGGGAGTTGGAGGCATCATCAACCACAAGGGCACAGGTAGGTACCCTCAACAGTTCTGTTAGATAATCTGTTAATTAATTATGTAAGGGTTCAAAAAAATAATTACAAGTTCAGAGTAAAATCTCCTTTACTGTTTTTACACCTGTTTTAAGGTCCTATCAAAAATCAAATGCTCTTGGCTATCCTCCTCTTCAAGTTGATTGTAAATTGTGAGGGCACTCTTCTTCACAATGGATTTCATTTCACTTTTAACACCAAGGAAAATCTTCTTGATTAATCATGTTGGTAGGGGCAAGGGTGTTCAGTACAACTTGCTAAGAGGTATTCTTGCCATTATTAGGATTCATCATTGGGGCCCGATCCATATTGAATATAGACATAGGAGGATAGTTTTGGTGAGAGCCTATTTCTCTATCCAAGATGGTCAATTTGTTCATCATACACATTTTCCCATGCATCAATTCAATAGTAATATTATCAAACTTTTGGGCAAAGGCTTGCAAGGTGGGGGTCAATGTGCGAAGATGGTTTAGGTTTGACCTCCACTTTGGCTTGTGGATACGAAAGCAAGGAAATTTTAAATGTTTTCAAATTACACTCAATGGCTATGACAAAAGCCTTGGCTTGGTTAAGGCTCTTAGGGTCTTTGTCCTCAAAGCATAACATATGTTTCCTAGGAAAGCATAGATGTACAACGCTAGGTTGGTCTTGTTTGTAGGTCTATATAGAAAAGGTACCTCTTTGAGTAACTTGTCAAACCTTCGAGTGAAATCCTTAACACTCTCATTATCAGTTTACTTAGCTTCCTAGAACTTGGCTAAGAGTTGCATGCCTTCCTTGACAGTGGTCCATCTTTTGTTAAATGCTTCATGGAGTTGCTTCAAGTCTTTAAGTTCCCCTATGAGCAAGTTTAGGTACCAATATTTGGCATTTCCTTCCAAGGAGATGGCAAAAAACATTGTAATTGCATCTTCCTTTTCAATCATCCTTCCACCAACACACCTGTAAAACTCATCCATATGTTTCTCAACCATGATTGCTTCAACCCCATTGAATTTGGGAAACCATTCTCCACACTTCTCCGAAATTTTGTGGGGATACCCCTGAATGGCACACATATCAATGGGCTTGCATGCGATGTTAAGCCATGGCTTGGCCATTGTGGTTTACGTAGAAGGACTACCAAATAGGAGAGGGAGAAGTTATAGATGAAGTAGAAGACGTAGTGGTCTTAAGATTAGTCTTATTTCTAGGAGGAATGTCCCTTTTAACCTTCCACCGGACGCTTGAGAGCAAGAAATGGTTTAAGGAGTTGCTAGAAGAGAAATACTAACTCAAGCTTTGGGATGTCCACATCAATAAATATTGAAGCATGAACTTCAAATCGAGAGGAGGTGGACTCAACTACTCCCTGGAAATGATGCAAAACGTGTTATAGAAAAATTTATTAGGGCTAATGCAAAGTCTTGCTATGCAAATCCAGACTTCAGGGCAATAAGAGATCAACTATCATTGTCACCTCAAAAGCCTTTCTCCAACTATTAAGTAGTATTTGAACCAAAAGGGACGCTAACCTCTATAGATCAGCAAAGGATATTCTATAAGAAAGATTCAATGCGATGGATGGGGTTTAATACCTAGGATAGGGTACTAGCAAAGCTAGAGGGCTAAGATAATATCTTTCCAAAGTACAAGCACTCTCTCCTAGACCACTTAAACAAATTAGAGGGTTGTTATAAGTTAGGGTTTGATAGATTTTCAATGATAGGGCACGCAACATCATATAACAACCAAAAGAAATAGTCTTGCTGTGATAAATCAACAAAGCATTGAAACTATCAATAAGATATGCAAAGCTTAGAGTCCCCAATTGAATTTTTATGGTTGAAATATGCATAAAAAAGAAATATAAAGATGATGTCACCCCAATAAATGGGGTTAACATGCAATAAATGTTATATTTCGATTTTTGATAATTACTTATTGCAATTCCTACTCAGAGGGCGCTAACACATCAAATCAGATTACTTTTTAGCAATATTTCAAAGAAAACCTAACCCTAACCCTAGATATCTAGAATTTACGAGAGAAGAAAGAAAAAATAGTGAAAGTAGAAATGTTGATCACCATCACCTAGACTAGTGTCTTGATCTAAATGGGCAATGGAGTTACCTAGGGAAAATTCAATGAGGACGGCCTTGTTAGAAAGGGTGAGAGGGCTAAAGCCTCTTATTACAAACCCTAGTGGCTTCCTTAATAGGGATATTTTAAATTTAGAGATGCACAACTCGGAGTTCTCCTAAAGGATTCAACAAAAACAATTTTGCACATGTGGAAACCCTAATTTACACAATATAAGATGCAAAATACAAAATATAAGTAATAAACTTTCAAAATTTCCACAAGAATATCTTCAATCAATCCCAAGAAACAACTTCAAGTAAAAGATCCACCTCCAAGAGAAATCCGCGCCATAGAATCAAATTCTAGCAAAGTAGAAAGAGACAAGAAGCTAGTGCACACTTGCAAAGAGAGGGAACTATGATGAAAGAATGATGATGATAAATGAATAAGGCTCCCCTCTATTTATATGAGGGTAACCAAGTTTTATTTCACTAGTTTTAAAGAAAAACCCCTACAAATGTTTACTTGAGCATTCAACTAGGACAAAGACCACAAGCCAACCTTGAAATAGCTCTAAAACATAACAAAATGCCAAAAATAACACACACGTGGAGAAAAAAGCATTTCCACATTGACATCATCCTCCAAAATAGCGAATAATGCATCAAGGAACATGAGATAAGGGTCGAAGAGTGCTTCTCAATCAAAGAATATCCAAAGTGCATGTGTACATCTCCAAATGGTGCCTCCTCCAGCATGACATCATCTAAGAGAGGCCCTATGTTGTCCTTTCCGAGCATGTGGGAGTGATGTGGCATCTCAAAGGGAAGGCATTCGGATCAAAGGGGGTGTGCTAGCCCTCCCAAGTCATCTTAGTGATAATCATCCTCATCTGGGCTCTGAAAGAAGGTGTTTTCCATCAAATAGGGTCAAGCCCAGCTTGGGGGTGTCTTGGGTCCATCTAGGCACATCATCAAATAGTCCAATGCCCAAGCTACTGGTCTCATCATTTCATCATCTGGAAGCTCATCAAGGGGTGTAGAATCATGTGGAATTAGCTCAAGTCCCAAAGCTCATCTCTGAAGGGCCAATGTTGGGGACATAATATCATATTTTCTCTCTGAAAGGAGCAAAGAACCAACTGGAAGGCATTGAAGAAGAACAAAGCTCTCCCTGAAGGGATCTTTGTTACATATGTGATACCACCTAACCAAAACCTCTCAATATCAAGTGATATCAACTTCATAGGGACAGTAAAGGATCATACTGAGCCATATCTAATGTTAGGGGCACAAGAATAGTTCACACAATTCTCACCTTCAAATGTCTAACTAGAATAGGATTTGTAAACAAGTTACCTCACTTACATATAGATAAATAGGTCAACAACCCTATTAGGTGTTTCTAGCCCACAAGGGGAGTGACATGTCCTGGGTCAACCCATAAATCCATAGGTATGATAATGATGGTTATGGAGTGGGTGATAATTCAAGATAAAAAATACTTCAATCCAAACGTCAAAATTAATCCATGCTCCAATTCTTCATCCTAGTAAAAGTGTGAAATTCTCTAAAGAAGAGATATCCAATCCAAAGTGATGATGAGAAAATGAACTCATCCCACTTGTATTTATACACTAATGAGGAGTTCGAATTACTCTCTTAAGCCTACATAAGCCCCAAAAGTAAAATATTGTGCTAATAACCTAAATTTTGGTGACAAGCCCACCAAACTAGCTCACAAATGAAATAATAAGCCTCTTAAGAGGTCAAATGATAAATAATACATGTCGTAGGGCTCTCATAGATGCCATGATGAAGAATAGGACCTTCAAAAGTGATCGACAAGGCGTTAGCCCATTGTTCTCCAAACAATAAACCTGTGGTGCTCCCAGTGAGTGTGGGGGCACAATAATAACCTCATGGGTCTCCAAATGAGTCAAAGATGCCTGTAGATCATTTGTAAGGACTCTGATGATGGTGTAGGTGATGTCATATCATCCTACAAATCTTGGGTCAACTGCCAAGTGCATGGTACATCTGTGGGGTTAGTTGGGCAAGGTGACCTAGGTGCATCTTCCTCGTCCAATAGGTGAATCTCAAGCAATCTTTGAACATCTTCGAGGATCCATGGAGTGTTGTCTATTGTCATGAAGGCCCATGGCTCTCAACACACACCCTACATGTGCCAATGTAGCCCTCTAGAGGGGTAGGACCCCATATAGGAGACCAAACCCAAGATGAAGACCATCTACAATCCTGCATAAGATCTAATGCATCCCCTAGCCTTCTAGTACAACAAATCAATAGATAAATCGAGTAAAAGAGATTACCAACCATGGACCATAGGTGGGGACTTCATAGTGCCCTGCCCTTCCATAATGGGCTTTGGTATAGTGCCCTGCCCTTTCCTTTTTATGATTTTTCTTCGATTAATTGCTCAGGCCTCAAGGGGTAAGATCACGATGCGTGAGATGTAGCAATGGATACCCCTTTTAAAGGTAGGGCAGTTCATTTCCCTCCAGGGGTTGGGACAATTATGGGTTCCTAAATGATGAAGGAGGCTCATAGAACCTGTAGGAACCAAGGTAATGGCCATGATGATGGGGTAGAGCTCATGTATTCGCTTTTACCCATGTGCTAAATGTGTTTGTCATGACCATATTTTGCATTTTGTGGTACATTTTCCTGTTGAATGTGGCCAGTTATGCTTTTATATTTCTTTTTAGTTGCATCAACCTCAGAGCATCATTCCAAGCCTAACCCAAGGTGTGGGCAAGGAAAAGGGGAGAGTTAACCCTATGTGGACCCAGTGGAGGAATGTGGAGCCAGGGGGAGAAATGATGAATCAGGTAATAATGAGTGGAAATAGGGTAATATATGTGGATGAAGGAGCAAGACCACACAACCAAAATTAGAGTTTCCCGTGAAACACCATCCCTAAAGCCAAATGGTCAGTAAAAGAAATCCCACGGGACTAGAATCCAAGGTTGACATCCAAAAGGAGTCTAAGGGACAAGAGCACAAACCTAGCACACTCTTTCTGCCAAATCCCCCCATTAATCCATGCCCAAAAGTGTCCATGACAGGTAAACTACAAAACTCAATTACCAATACAAGTCATATCTTTAGGTTTGGGAGGCCCACTTTCAAACATAAGATCATGGCAGATGGGTGAGGGACCACATGGTTGGCTCAAGTGGTGGAGAAAAGGCATAATGAGCTAGTTGGTCGCTGCAAAGGGCCACTGGCTGTCGGCTAAGGACCATCTTGTAGAACAATTCCTCCTAGTGATGTCACCCACAAAATGGTGGGTAACATCTGGCTCCAACTGGGACATGATCTCTCGAAGAAGTGGACGAAGCTACTCGAATGGGAGGTCACGAGAACTCCAACAATCTCTTGGTTATCGCACACCTTTTACCTGCACATATAATAGATGAAAAACATGGGGCAGCATGCTTTCGTGGCATCTCATGATCGCACATGCTTAATGTTAGGCCATAAAACCAAAAAAAAAATAAAATATGCAAATTTTAATTGAGATGCATCTAATCTACCATGAGAAATATCATATGATATTAGTTCTAATGAGAAAATGAGCATGCAATGCATCCTATCCTAACATGCATATAGTAAGGTTAATAATAAGTGTAATCATACAACCAGTGCAACCAAAATATCATCACATCAATATACATATGCCTGCCAGTATGGTTACTCATGTAGCAACTCCTAAATCGAATGTGGACATAGTCACATGGCGTATTAAGCGAGTGGGAGGCAGGAAAATATGATCTGCATCTGAGGTAAAGGGAAGTCTTAAGAGAAATAAAATAGATCAACCTAGAGGTCATGGGCTTTCCTTCTAGGTACACAATGGTGGAATGAATGATCACTTTCAAGAACTCCTTATCACAATCATTGTCTATAATATTATGCTTCGTAGATGCCACAAGGTTGTCATTAGAGGGGAACGAAAGGTTAGGGAAAGAAGAAGTGCAACAAATGGGTTTCTCAAGGTGATGGTCACATTGGAGAGGGAAGGTCATGGAGTGATCAAAACCTTGACGGTATGTCCGAGGAGCTAAAGTATAATCAATGAGGGGCTCTTCCTTGACACTATACTTGGGCTCATGGTTACTTGAGACCATATGACAAAGGGTGAGGGGATCACTTGATGAAGACTCAAGATGATGAATTATAGAAAAGGGAAAGGGGAAGGTGAAGTCTCAACGGGACCCTTTCCTCAAAATCCAACTCTAGAGGCTCAAGTGATTTGAATATACTCCTAGAATCATAACGAAAGTAGGTATGAGCAAGGACCTTATCATTCATATTCTATCAAATTTAATCCTGATGATGGACCCCCTTTGGGGTTTGAAACGTCGACAGAATGAACACAATACTGTGGATAATCCGGATCATGCCACTGCAAAAATCCTATCATTGCTGGTAGGGTCTTCCCAAAAAGGAGAATCAATCATTCCCAATTGCTCCTTTTCATGCAAGGGAAAATGATAATTCTCCTTCCCAAAGGTATCGATGGATATGCCCTCATAAATAATGCCCGGGAGAAAGGGAGGACAACTCTCAACCTCATCCTCCTTGTCGGCGTCATAAACGGGAGTTTAGTCAAATTGAGGACCAACCACTTCCCATTTTTCTAGAGTCATCGCATTCAGGTTTGTTGGAATCGACGTTTCAAAACAACCTCTGTGGCTCATCATCAGGATTAGATCTTGATGATGAACCACATAGGTTGGTTCGAAACGTCGATTCCAACAAACCTGAATGTGATGATTCCAGAAGACAACACTACACTAAATATAGATCGCAAAAGCCTCAAATCAACAACTTCCCATTTCTCTTCTTCAATATGGAAATAATCTTCAATGTCATCCTCTAAGGGGCTAATGGGACCACCTTCCTCAAGGTTCTCAAAAGGAGAATCATTGGGAGTACCATCCTTGAGAAAGGTAGGGTCAGTCTCAACTTCAGTTTCCATAGACTCATTTTTCTCAACACACATGTTCTCAAAGTCATTCGATTTGTCAAGTGGACTTGACAAAGATTGATCATCACCTACATTACCAAAGCTTTCACCAAACCCCCTTTCCAAGGTTTTATCACATGTAACAAGAGTTGGGTTCTCTTCAGACATTAAAGGGGAACCTAAGGTGACTTCCACACCTTTACCAGGACTCTTTTCAAGATTATTCCTCTCATCACGTAGCTTTGCCTCAGAGGGGTATCTATGAGCTATCCATTATTCATGAGAGGTGCCACCCCATCTTTCAAAGAAGACATCTTCAAAATATTCATATTCAGTGGCAATCTCACGGGGGGGGGGCTATCATACCAATCTTTAGCTTGTCCTAAAAATGATAAGGCAAATAATCTAATGATTGTGTCCTCATTTTTAATCCCTGTCAGGGCTAAAATCCAAGAGAATTCGTCAAGATGGACATTAGGATCTTGATTAGGACTTCCATTGAATTTAGGCATCCAACCTCTCATCCATTTCTCGATTTCAGGGTGCCCTAGAGCTTCTTCAGAACTAAGATCATCATAGGGAGAAGGAGGGAGTTTGAAATGGTCCAATTCTTAGGATTTTTACACATTAGAATTGAAAATGGAGTCATCAGAGTGAATGTAGGTGCCTTGATAGATGCTTAGCCTTCATCTCAGCTATTTCATCACCTAGGTTTTGTCAAGCTTGTCCTTGAAACAAGCCCAGGTGCACCATTCCATTTTATATTGTACCTAGCTCTATGATTTTATAATATATGGCTCAGCGGTTCTAGATTTACAGCGTTTTCATGGATGTCTAATGCATGTTTTTATTTTTATGTTGCTGCACTATTTATTTGTTTACATATCACACATATTCCTACTTAGGAACATTACAGTGGTATCAGAGTCTAGTTCTTAGCTCAGCTATTGGGTTTGTTTCCTATGAGAGAAGAGGACCAACAGAACATCACATACCGTAGGCAAAGGTACAAGAGCAGTGAAAGGGAGTTAGAAATTACGCTAGATACGAAGGAAAGAGGCAAAGCAATGGCCGGAGAGGAGGAAATGGTAGAGCCCAAGAACAGGGAGGAGATGGCTTTCGATAGCCTCCTGAGGGCTTTGAGTGATTTAGCCAAGGGGCAGAAAGACACGCTGGAGGAGATCAAGTCATAGAACAGGGATAGGGCCACGCCTAGAGGGTTTCTATGTGGAGAAACCTCAGGGGCCTCTCAGCGTTTTGATCACCCCTCACCAGCAACACAACGCCCTTCCGTTAGTGTGTCGACTCGGACTACACTACCTTCTTTTGTGCCAGTGGCACAAATCGAACTAGCAAGGGAGGAAGACGCTCCTCAGATGGGGGATAACTTCAGAGAGTGGCAGGGGATGGACGAAGACTTCAAAGAAGCCCTCTCCTTTAGATATTACTGCAAGATCAAGCAGAGTGAGAGGAACAAGGGGTACGAGGACAAGGGACCCAAAACAATGAGCTGCAGAGAACTATAGGGAGGATGTACTTCCCTACGTTTGATGGCACTTCCAAGTGCACAACCAGGACTTTGGTTGAAAAAATGGACACATACTTTCAACTCAACCGGATGACGAAGGAGGAAGGCATTAAGATGGCAGCGTTGCATTTGGAGGGGGAAGCCCATGACTTGTGGTTTCACAACCAAACCACTTTGGGGCGTGCCCATTTAGTTTCTTATGAGGACTTCACTCGGAAGGTGGTGGAGCAATTTGATTAGACGGATCCTAAGGCATCTTTCAAGGAGCTGACACAACTGCGCCAAACAAGCAACCCAGAGAAGTACTTCTCAGATTTTCTACGTGTACCAGTGATGGTCCCGGATCTGTCGAAGGCAAGGAGGGTATACACCTTCATTGAGGGCCTGCTTGAGCCCCTACGTGCACTGGTGAAGTCACGCAAACCCTCCACGCTACAGCAAGCAGCTGTGTGTGCCAAAGATTTACAGGGGGGCATCCCCAAGACCAAAGTGCCATTTCCTGCACGGATCCCTTTTCCACAAAAGTGGCATGAGACTAGACCCCCACCACCGAGGACCACACAGGGGAGGGGGCAATTAGATGAGGAGACACAAAAGGACCTCCGAAGGAGGAAGCTGTGCTTCACATGCAGAGAGCCCTGGGCACTTGGCCATAGCTGCACTCCAAGTAGAGTACATTACATTGAGGTATTTTCTGACAATGACTAGGAGGATGAGGTGGAGCAGGATTGTGGTGGGATAGATGGTGAGAGTCTGCCAGAGAGAGGGCCACTACCACCACCTCCACATGGAGGGGCATCTCTTGCCCCATCAGGAGGAATCCTTGCTTCTTTATGTGGGATTCCTAAGTTTTCAACACTCAGGATCAGAGGCACTGTACAGTGACAGAGGGTGTCAGTGCTGGTGGATAGTGGGGCTACCCACAATTTCATACATGCACAGTTGGTCCAAAGGAGGGGACTCACCACAGCAGAGTTTGAGGGATTCTTAGTCCTAGTGCCAGGTGACTGTACCATCGAGTGTACCAGATGCGTGCCCTCCTTGACAGTAGTTATGGGGAACTACTCAATGACAGACCACTTCTTTGTGGTCGATGTGCCAGACACCAACATGGTGATGGGTGTCCAGTGGTTGTATTCCCTTGGGCAAGTCACGATGGATTGGAGGAAACCTGAGATGGAGTTCATTGGGCCAAATGGCCAACTGGTGGTCTTGAGAGGCATGCAGTCTTATCCACCTCAAACAGTTTCGACCCACGGGATGGACGCAGATCCTTGGCATCGGGACATTCCACGGGCAGTCGAGTTGAGAATCTCAGAGGTTGGGGTACAAGCGCAACCACCACCAGCAGACATACCAGCTTTAATGGACAGGTATGCGGTACTGTTCGAGGACATTCCACCAAGGCCGCCACCAGATAAAGGGTTTGAGCACATCATTAAGCTGGAGCCGAGTATACAAGAAGTTATCACTACTCCTTACAGGCACCCCAAAGCCTATAAGGACGAGATAGAGAAAGCCATCTAGGAGTTGTTGGCGTTGGGCCTTATCAGACCAAGTTCCAGTCCTTTCTCTTCTTCAGTAGTGCTGGTGAAGCAGAAGGATGGAACCCTCTGGATGTGTATCGACTACCGAGCTCTCAACCAGAAGACTCTTAAGAAACGATACCCCATTCCCTGCACTAATGCGCTGATGGATGAGCTTAGAGGAGCCAAGTACTTCTCTAAGATTGATCTTCGTTCAGGGTACCACTAGATCAGAGTACGGAATCAGGACATCCCAAAGACAGCTTTTCAGTCCCACTATGGGCACTTTGAGTTTCTAGTCATGCCATTTGGGTTGACTAACGCTCCAGCCACATTCCAGTCTTGCATGAACCATATCTTCCGGGGACAGCTAAGGAGGTTCATGCTAATGTTCTTCGATGACATCCTAATCTATAGTCAGACGTGAGAGGAGCACCTGCAACACTTGGAGGAGGTATTGTGCATTCTGGAGGAGGAGCAGTTTTATGCCAAGCTCTCCAAGTGCAAGTTTGGATTGACAGAGATGCTTTATCTCTGGCATATCATTGGAGCAGATGGGGTGAAAGTCCACGAGGAGAAGATTCGGGCCATCTTGGATTGGCCAGTACCCCGAAATGTGACTATGTTGAGAGGCTTCTTGGGTATTTGCACTTATTACAAGAAGTTTGTCAAAGGGTTCTCGCAGTTGGCAACACCTTTGGCTGATTTGATCAAGAAAGGGGCCTTTGTATGGACTGATGGAGCACAGGCCGCCTTTGATCGCCTCAAGGAGGTGATGAGCAATTGCCCTGTCTTGGCACTCCCGGACTTTTCCCAGCCATTCACGGTGGAGTGTGATGCATCCAGGGTAGGAGTTGGAGTCGTATTGTCACAGGAAGGTCATCCCATAGCTTTCGAGAGTCAGAAGCTCCTACCGCATCCACTGTCATATTCCATATATGACAAGGTTATGTTGGTCATTATGCAAGCATTGGCCAAGTTCCGCCAGTACTTGGTGGGCAACCGATTCCGAGTGAAGACTAATCACAACAATCTTCAACATTTCTTGGGGCAGCAGGGCCTCAACGACAAGCAACAGAGATGGGTCAGCAAGGTGCAAGCTTGTGATTTTGACATTGAGTATGTGCGAGGGAAGCACAACGTCGTGGCCGATGCTCTATCCAAGAGACTAGTTAGGTTATCCCTCATGAGCATCTGCCAGGATTGTAAGGTTCAGCTATTGGTGGAGTACTTCAAGGACAGGGGGGAATACGAGGTATTGGAGGGGACACATGCAGATGAGTGTTACTGTGTGATGGATGAGATCATCTATTAGAAGGGGCGCATTTACTTGGTGCCCAACTCGCAGCTGAGGGAGAGGGTACTCCAGGTAGTTCACGATTCACCACTGTCTGGACACCAGGGCTTCCAGAAGACTTACATGGTTGTTCGGGAGAGGTTCACATGGAAGGGCCTCAAGGAGGATGTGTTGCAGCATGTACGGGAGTGTGAGGCCTGCCAGCAGAACAAGGGGGCGCTGACTCACCTTGCAGGGCTACTACATCCACTTCCTATTCCAGAGGGGAAACGGGAAAGTATTTCGATGGAATTCATCACCGAGCTCCCCACGGTACAGGGGAAGGATTGCATATATGTAGTGGTCGACAAGTTGACAAAAATTTCCCACCTCTTCGCCATCCCCACTAGGTACACAATTGCATAGGTTGCCGAGTTGTTCTTCCGGGAAGTTTTCAGGCTACATGGGCTCCCCAAGAACATTGTGAGCGACAGAGACAACAAATTCATGGGTGGCTTTTGGTAGGAGCTCTTTAGGTTGTTTGGGACGAAGATCACTCCTAACACCAATTTTCACCCTCAAACGAACGGCCAGACGGAGAGAGCCAACCAATGGTTGGAGGCGTACCTGAGGAACTATGTGACAGGTCAACAGAGGACGTGGATTCGGTGGTTGCACTTGGGCGAGTATTGCGACAACACCACGAACCACGTGTCTATCGGTATGACTCCTTTCCATGCCCTCTATGGATATGATGCACTAACTTTTGTTGATAATGTTTTTGGAGACAGTCGAGCCCCAAAGGCCAAAGACTAGGTCCAAGAGAGCCAAGATATCCTCAAGGCTCTTAAGGATAATTTGGCGACAGCCCAAAATCAAAAAAATCTATTTGCAGACGGGCACAAGACAGAGAGGCACTTCGAGGAGGCGGACTTAGTATACCTCTGACTGCAACCTTACAGACAGTCTACACTGAAAAAGAAGGGGGGCGAGAAGCTACAACCATGCTTCTATGGGCCCTACCGGGTGACTAGGTGGGTTGGGGAGGTGGCTTATGAGTTGTAGCTGCCTCCGGGGAGTAGAATCCATAACGTGTTTCATGTCTCATGCCTGAACAAGGTGTTGGGACAACAGGGGACGGCAACATCTGATCTACCCCCATTGGATGATAAGGGCCATTTGGTGTTGGAACCAGAGGCCATTTTGGAGAGCAAGGAAAGGAGACTGAGGAGTAGGACCATCAGGGAGTTCTTGATACGCTAGAAGAACTTGCCAGATGAGGATGCCACCTGGGAAGGTGAGCACATACGAGAGCACCCAACTTTGAGGTTGCTTGAGGGCAAGCAACATTTGGGAGGGGGGGACTATCATGTCCCTTCTCAAACACATTAGTCACGGGGTGCAGCTACAGATTTTTGGCATCATTTTTGGCTTAGGAGGAGGACCCCACACGCAGACTTAGGAACTATAGGGGAATTTGACATTATTTTTGTAGCTAGTGGAATGTGGGGGCCACCCACGTAAGTATTTTGAACTTGGCCATTCGATGAGCTTGGAGGGAATCGAATTAGTGGATGGAGGAGCCCACATGAGGTTAAGGGGGGCCAAGGTGATAAAATGAAAAGGAGCTCTCATTTTCGACCATCTTGATCATTTGCAAACAAACACACCTTTGTACGCTTTGCTGCTTAGCGAGTCTACCCTCTGTTTAGCCATGAATCTTCCAAGCAGGAGATTCAACCTCTTCTTCAGGGGACTATCCATGCCCGCCCTAGGGAGGTTGTTCCACAAGGATTTCAGAGGGTTCAACATAGTCATACACTTCAACTAGCAATGCAGAGCAAGGGACTGCGTATTTCCTGGGCAGCCAAAAACACACAAGAGGAGTTAGAGCCAGTAGTGAGGTCCAAGCTTGCTGGGAGTTATGAGAGCTGGGAAGGCTATTTGTTGAGAGTATTTTCGTTGGGTCTTGTAGCCAGCTAGACCAGTGTATCAGCAGTACGAATTTCTAGGCGGAGGGAATGCACAGAGGCCTCTGGCGGCAATTTCGTGGTGCTTGGGAGAGAAGTCATCTTGGCCAATAATCATCCGGGGAGCAAGGAGTCAGTTAGCACAGGTGAATCCAGCATTCTAGTGGTGTTTTCAAAGGGATTTTCAGGTTGTTTTCTGCAAGTCGAATTTGGTAGCAGCAGTTGGGGAGAGACTCCAAGGAGGCCGAAAATCCAAAGTCAAAACTAGATAAATCCCCTTCTGGGTTTTGTCCAAGGAGTCTGGGGCTAAAAGGATATAATTTTCTGGGCAGTTTTTGGACACATTCCAGCAGGTCGAAGTTCAACAGGGCAACAGTTTAGTGGGACAGCGCAGTGCAGAGTGGTGCAGCGTCTGGGCAACCTTCATCTCAGCTATTTCATCACCTAGGTTTTGTCAAGCTTGTCCTTGAGACAAGCCCAGGTGCACCATTCCATTTTATATTGTACCTAGCTCTATGATTTTATAATATATGGCTCAGCGGTTCTATATTTACAGCGTTTTCATGGGTGTCTAATGCATGTTTTTATTTTTATGTTGTTGCACTATTTATTTGTTTAAATATCACTCATATTCCTACTTAGGAACAATACATAAGACTCCCTACTCTTTACGGATTTTAATTTTTCACCAATGGGAGGATACCGGTTATATAGGAGGTCACTTGTGAAGGATGAATCAATCAATGGGTGTGAAGTGACCCTTATAATCCTCTTCCTAAAAGCTTTTTAAGAATAGAGTTTACTTGCTTGTCAAGCAAGGTACAAAGATTTCTAGGATTAGAAGGTGAGGATTTGGGGGTTAGGTTAGAGGAATATGCCTTATGAAGGCGTTTCCCAATCCTAAAATCCTTATTGGACTTGACTTGTTAAATGGTTCTTGAAGATTTGAATTTTCAAAAGTGTGGGACCACCCGAGACAAAGTGGACCCAACCGAGGTTAAGGGGGAATAATGTAGCAACCAATGATGTTCTTAACTCAGACAAGGATGGGGGAAGGATCAAAGCAAGAATTTTCACTTAAAGGTGTCAAATTGATACAATGAGGCACTAGCCTTGGGAACACTAGGGCAAAGTTTGATCTCGAAGCTAGGGCTTGGGTTATCTTACAACTCCACCGTCGGAATAGCTTCAAAATTGAAGGAAGCCTTGAGGCCACACGGGGATAGGAGATCAAACTTTTTCTTGGGCTATTTTGTCAGGAAAATGATGCCCTAGGTGACTCAATTTGGCTAGAGCTAGAAGAGGGAGGGGAAGGTGAAGAAAGATACTAGTTGAGTGACCACCTATTGGAGGATCAATGCCTTAATCCTTGGGAGAATGGAGTCTAGGAGAATTGTGAGAAAGGACTTTGTATTTCAGTCAAGGGGGCTTTAAGGACTTCTTCGCTCAACCATTAGGGCAAGAGGAAGAGACCTCAAAACTTTTATACTTCGCTTCGCAAAGGAGATGGCTAATCAGGATCAATTCCCTGATGGAATTAACCCTAGGATATTTCATTCACATACATGGACCAAACATTGAGATGCTATAATGAAACAATAATTCCACAAATTTGCAATTATGCAATGCAACGATTAGCCCTATTATAGCGAAAATCCCATTCAATGCATGTGACAAAAGTAAAACAAGAATAGCATTAAAAGTGTGTACTTACATGTAATAAAAAATATCCAACCATCAACATTTGTCAATAAAGAAGCTCCAAGATAAAATATACTCGAACCCAAACATCAGAATTCATCCATGCTCCAATTCTTCATCCCAAGAAAAGTGTGAAATTCTCTAAAGAGGAGAGATCCAATCCAAAGTGATAATGAGAACAATGAACTCATCTCACTTGTATTTATACACTAATGAGGAGTTCGAATTAGTCTCTTAGACCTACATCAACCCCAAAAGTAAAATAATGTGTTAATAACCTAACTTTTGGTGAAAAGCCCACCAAACTAGCTCACAAACGAAATAATAAGCCTCTTAAGAGGTCAAATGATAAATAATACATGTCGTAGGGCCCTACAAGAGGCCTGATGAGGTCCATAGGTGCCATAATGAAGAATAGGACCATCAAAAGTGATGGACAAGGGGTTGGCCCCCTGTTCTCCAAACAATAAACCTGTGGTGCCCCCAACGAGTGTCGAGGCCAATAATAACCTCATGGGCTTCCAAATGAGTCGAAGATGCCTATAGATCATCTGTAAGGGCTCTGATGATGGTATAGGTGATGCCACATCATCCTACAAATCCTGGGTCAGCTGCCAAGTGCATGGTACATCTGGGGTTGGTTGGGCAAGGCGAACTAGGTGCATCTTATTCGTCCAATAGGTGAATCTTGAGCAATCTCTGAACATCCTTGAGTATCCATGGAGTGTTGTCTACTGTTGTGGAGGACCATGGCTCTAAACGCACACCCTACATGTGCCATGTAGCCCTCTAGAGAGTTAGGACCCCGTATAAGGAGACCAAACCCAAGATGGAAACCATCTGCAATCCTGCATAAGATCCAATGTGTCCCCTAATCTTTCAGTACAACAAGTGATTAGAGAAATCAAGTAAAAGAGTTTATCAACCATGGACCACAGGTGGGGACTTCATAATGGCCTGCCCTTCCATAATGGAGCTTGGCATGTGCTAATGTCTCCAAACTCCAAATGGGGTTAACCAAGTATCCTATTAGGTGGTTTCTCCTTCTAAAGGGGGTAATATGTCAAAAGTACATATTTTAAAAGGCAGTGGTATGTGATAGAGAGGTAAATGAAGTAGGGGATAAGAAGGGGCAGCCCTGGGCCACATGTGGGGTGCAAGGGCAGCTAATAAAAGGGAAGCCCACACTTGGGTATATAATGTAAAGAAGGGAGCAATCATGGTACATGTTGAAGAATCTAGGGCAAGTAGGATTGATGTGATTTTTCTTAACTTGACAACTATCTGTGAGGCATTTTAATTTTCTTCTTAGCACAATTATTAGAGTGTGTGTTTCTTATTTCATCAAATAGCTACCAAAACAAAAGAGACAAGAACACAAGATGTTTGGCTTCCTGTCAAGGCCAAAACCTCTCCCTCTTGGAGAGGAAAACCCGCACACAATTCTTCTTATAGAGATTCCATTTGACAAATACCAAGACCTTAACACTTGACCTACTAGGCCACTCCAAGACCAAGAAACCAATCCTCATCTTTGACACCACTGAGATATTCATCATTGTTGCACCATTGTTGTTCCTTTACCTAGATCATTTATGCATTCTTCTCTATTATCATCATCATGTCTTCATCGATGCACTGAGGTCTTCATCATGCCCTTGTCTTCACCAAGATCATTATGTCGATATCATAAATATGTACATTATGTTGAGAGAGTATTGTTGTGGGATTACCATTATGTCAAGACAGTGATCAGTGTATCATCTTCATCTTCTTCATAACAAACATGCCGAGACAGTGATCAGGACTAAGGTCTATGTCATTACATCTATAACAAGATTGTGACTGTGGTCTTTCCTTACACCCTAGACTGTCACCACCAAGGAGGATAAGACTATAATCTGCTTACTAAAATTATACCTGAAATAAGAGGGGTATCCGAGATGTATCCTTCTGTAATGCGAGGTTCAGATTTGTGTACCCATCCGAGAGGATCTGAGGTCTTGTACTTACCCGAAGTTTCAAAGATCCGAGACATTGTTCCGCTGCCTTGATCCGAGATTCCTATACCTACTACACCCATCCGAATTTCAGAGAAGAATCCAAAATCTTATCTTTTTTGTGGTGACCCTAATTGCGTATATATAGTAGTTAGGTCTCTGTATTTGAGCTAACGTGATAGTGTGAAGTGTTGTGTCCTTTTATTGGGCCGACATGACTGCTCTCTTTATCATTTTTCTTGTTGTCTTCTTCATGAGGATTATGCTGGTCTTGGAGGGCTAAGCTTGTCACTAGGTAGACTTATATACATTACATATATGCTCAAGAAGAGCTCTTTGACTCTGACTTTCCTAGACCTATGAAATGAGAAAGAAACTCATTCTCATAATTTAAAAAAATAATATTTCTTTTTCTTGACAAGTAAAAAGTTCAAAATTACATTTGTAAATACTGAACCTAGTTACACTTTCTTCAACACTCCCTCTTAACTAGGGAGGTATTTATAATGCTACTTGGTCATTCTCAATCTGAATAATTTCTCATCAGAAGAATCGGACTGGTAATCCCATCTGTATAGCATCATATCAATCAGCATTGTCATAATGCAAGGCCTTGACTAACAGCTCCATCTCTCCACGAGACCATGAGCTACAATGCTAGCGAGACCAATGATTTATAGACACCTTCATTATTGTCTCTAAAGGTACATACTCACCCGGGTGTTCACTGAGTATGACCTTCTAGGACTATCTTATCTTAGGTTCCCAGCCCTCAAAGAATATCAGTCCTCTTGCCTACTCTTATCTTGGATGCCCTACACATCCTCAAAGAGTATTGGATGCCAGATGATTACCCAATCCTCCCATTCTTTCTTCCCAAGTGAAGACAAGAATGTTGTGTCTACCATGTGCCTATATTTCCATTCATGGCCTTCATCTAGACTTACGGTTGTTAGTCCTAGTCTAGTGCATAACACATGACATGGAAAAACACAATTGTCACTCCTTTGTAATCAGGGGTGATCTTAATTCAAACTCCCTCTTAATCAGGGACCTGGCAGAGCTCCCTCTTAGCTAGGGACTCTTCTATATGTCAGCATCCTTTTCTTTATGGGTCCTTTAGCTGCTTGATCAACTTCTCTCCTTGATGTCATAAAATTCAGTTGAGCTTCTTTCTTGTAGGGCATTAGCCATCGATCATTTTCCTTCTTGGTTCATCATGTCATTCCTTTCTTTACGGAAAGTGGCCTTCTTGATACATATCTAGAACCTTCGTCATATAGCTATTTCTTTCCCATCATGCTTCTTTCATGAATTTCCATCCACCACATGAATGCCAGTTGTATTTGTACATACAACTCTTGTTCCAGTAGCTTTGTATGCACTCATCCAGATATTATTCAAGAAATCAAAACATAACATTATATCAAATCGTACCTTACTAGATGGCTCTTCATCATGACATCTTCTTGTAGGTATCAGTGTCCTACATTCATGTTGACACATCTCCCAAAGATATCCATTGTCAAGGGTCTCCATCTTTTTTAGACTTTCATCAAAGTCTTCATATCCTTCTGAGAGATTTCCTGGTCAAATCTTCTTGGTCTATTGGATGTTGATTGCCTTCATCATGGTTGCATATCTCAAGATCTCTTCCTTCCTCACTCATTCCATTCCACAAGTTTTGAATCAGAGTTTCTTAACTGTAGTCAACCACATCATACTTCATATGAGGATATATTATGTTGATTTCATCTTAGCGTGACTTTATGCCTTCCTACTTCCTTTCAGAGGAGGAGATCCTTTTTCCCTTGATCATGCTTCTTTGTACGTTTTAACTCCGTACAGAAATTACCTGCATACGAATTCTAAAACATAGAAAATAAACAATGTGAGAGCATAACACATAAAACACAAATACACAAAGATTTTCCCCTGGATCCCAAAACCGGAACTACCAGCTTGATTTTTTCATTATGTTCCTTTTAATGTTATAATACATATTTATACATGCCGAAGCATCCAATACCATGGACCGAAAACCATCGCGTCCAAAAAATATGTGCAAAAATCATGCACAAAACCATAGGTAGGTCCGCCCAACCTAACATAGGGTCCAAAATCAAAATTTTTACCCCTCAAACCCCCTGTTAACTATGTGGAAAGAATATAACATAACCCAACATTCTCCCACTTGTTGTTTTCTTTCCACAAGGGGCCACATGAGAGCTTAGTCATTTTTCCAGCCCTGAAACGCCCATTGTTTCTCTACACCAGGAGACCTTGTCAGAGCTCACATATTTTGTCAATACATCTGCAATATTCTTCAAAGTGTCCACCTTTACCAGCAACACCTTTTTGTCTTCTATCATATCCCTCACATAGTGATACTGAACATCAATGTGCTTTGTCTTTGAATGATAAGTAAGTTCTTTGCCAAGAAAATTGCACTTTGGCTGTCACAGTCTATCCTTATAGCTCCCTGTACTAACCCCATACTTGAACACAATCTCTGCAACCAACCTGCTTCCTTGCTTGCATGAGTGGCTGCCATGTATTCTGCCTCTGTAGTTGATAGTGCCACTACAGATTGTTTCTTACTCATCCAACTGACTGCACCTCCAAATAGGTTAAACACATACCCACTTGTAGATCTTCTCTGCTCCAAATCTCTAGCCCAGTCTGCATCAACAAAGCCATGGATATCCAACACTCTGTCCAATCTTGGTCTTCCTTGGTAGCACAAACCATAATCACTAGTGCCACGCAAATACCTGAAAACCTGCTTCACTGTTGTCCAATGCTCCTTCCCTGGGTTTGACATAAACCTGCTCAATACTCCCACTGCATGTGCAATGTCTGGTCTAGTACATACCATGGCATACATCAAGCTACCGACTGCACTTGCATATGGAACACGGGACATGTCCTCTTCCTCTTCTTGTGTCTTGGGACACTGTTCAGCAGATAACCTAACACCTACAGGAATAGGAACCTTCACCGGTTCACTATCCTGCATATTAAACCTCTGCAGTATTGTATCATACTTCCTCTGGTTTAAACAGAGCTTCCTCTTTTCCCGATATCTTTTAATTTCCATGCCCCAAAATATAGTTTGCAGCACCGAGATCTTTCATGTCGAATTTGGAGGACAATTGGGTCTTCAAATCCTGGATAATTTCTTTGTCATTTCCAACCAACAACATATCATCCACATACAAGACCAGATAAATAACACGGCCACCAATTAATTTAAATTACACACAATGATCTGCTTTGCTTCTGGTGAAGCCAAGTCCCCGTATAAATGTATCAAATTTCTGATACCACATCCTTGGTGACTGTTTTAACCCATACAGAGACTTCTTTAACTTGCATACAGTTCTTTCTTACCCTTCACCGCAAAGCTTTCAGGTTGCTTCATGTAGATTTCCTCTTCCAAATCCCCGTGAAGAAATGCTATCTTCACATCCATCTGTTCTACCTCAAAAATCAAAAGCAGCAGCAACAGATAAAAGTAATCTAATAGAAGTTACCTTGGCAACAGGAGAAAAAATATCACCAAAATCAATTCCCGACACCTGGGAATAACCTTTTGCTACCAACCCAGCTTTGTATTTCTCCACCTTCCCTTCTGCATTTGTCTTCTTCTTGAACACCCATTTACTGCCAATGGGTTTCTTTCCAGCCGGCAACTCCACCAGATCCCAAGCCTCATTTTTGTGCAAAGATGCCATTTCATCAACCATGGCCTCTTTTCAGAGTTTTCCATCCTCTGAATCCGCTGCTTCCTTCATAGTTTTGGGATCATCATCAGTAATAGATAAGGCAAAGTTTGAATAGAAAGCAGATGGACTATACCTTTTTGGCTGCCTTCTTTTTCGAGCTGATCTTCTTACAGCCGGAGTTTGTGTCTCTTCATCTTCTGATTCCTCCTCTGCTATAGAGTCTGATTCTTCCTCTTTTAGTTCCAACTCTATCTTCTCAGGTTCCTTTGGTTGGACTTCATGTTTAATAACATCTTTTACCTCTCTGAACACCATATCTTGGCTGTACAGAACCTTCCTTGTTACTGGGTTCCAAAGCTTATAACCCTTTAAACCATCCTTATACCCAATAAAGATGCACTTTTCAGATTTACTATCCAACTTGGTTTATTTCTCCTTTGGAACATGTACATATGCATCACATCAAAATACCCTCAGATGTGAAAGAGAGGGTTTCTTACCAGTCCATACCTCTTATGGAGTTTTATCCTCTAACGCTGATGAAGGTGATCTGTTGACCAGGTAACATGCTGTCTCCACCGCCTCTGCCCAGAATTCCTGTACTAACCGGGCACCACTGAGCATGCTTCTTGCCCTTTCCATCAGCGTCTTGTTCATTCTTTCTGCAACTCCATTTTGCTGAGGCGTATATGGAGTAGTCTTCTGTCGTGCTATACCACACTTCTTACAGAATTCTTCAAATTCCTTACTGCAAAACTCTCCACCATTATCTTTCCTCAACACCTTTATCTTCTTCT